>NW_024121876.1:21928012-21948012 GCF_016745375.1 Pimephales promelas | reverse complement strand
TAATGCTTCGTGAAAAAAAGTAAAGATGATGAACGAACGACAAGGAAAACAAAAAATCAACATACATTTCATACAAGTTAAATACAAGAGTGCTTTATTAGTCACAAGACAAACATTGACGCTCAAACTGTCCTCTTACTGTAGCTAACATTACAACAACAGCATGTCTTGATTCAACTAAACAAAGCAAACGCAATGATACCCGCGTAGCCCTTCCCTCTCAGGTCTCTCCAGCGCTGGAAAGCATTTCTAATATTACTGCGGGTCCTAAAGCTCTTGCCTGATCATAACCCTTCTTTTCCTGGGATATTCCTCTTTTATAATGTCTCTCAGTCATCTCTCTTTCTACAGTCTTACTTCAAATCTCCCTCTTACTCACTCACTCTCTCTCCTCCCACATCATGAGTGAACACACCCCCTACTGCTGATTGGCTCACTCTCTCCTCCACCATCATGAGTGGACACACCCCTACTGCTGATTGGCTCACTCTCTCCTCCCCATCATGAGTGGACACACCCCCTACTGCTGATTGGCTCACTCTCTCCTCCCCCATCATGAGTGGACACACCCCTACTGCTGATTGGCTCACTCTCTCCTCCCCATCATGAGTGGACACACCCCCTACTGCTGATTGGCTCACTCTCTCCTCCACCATCATGAGTGGACACACCCCTACTGCTGATTGGCTCACTCTCTCCTCCTCATCATGAGTGGACACACCCCTACTGCTGATTGGCTCACTCTCCTCCCCCTTCATGAGTGGACACACCCCTACTGCTGATTGGCTCATTCTCTCCTCCCCATCATGAGTGGACACACCCCCTACTGCTGATTGGCTCACTCTCTCCTCCCCTTCATGAGTGGACACACCCCCTACTGCTGATTGGCTCACCCTCTCTCCTCCCCATCATGAGTGGACACACCCCTACTGCTGATTGGCTCACTCTCTCCTCCCCTTCATGAGTGGACACACCCCCTACTGCTGATTGGCTCACCCTCTCTCCTCCCCCTTCATGAGTGGACACACCCCCTACTGCTGATTGGCTCACCCTCTCTCCTCCCCCTTCATGAGTGGACACACCCCTACTGCCGATTGGCTTACTCTCTCCTCCCCATCATGAGTGGACACACCCCTACTGCCGATTGGCTCACTCTCTCCTCCCCATCATGAGTGGACACACCCCCTACTGCTGATTGGCTCACTCTCTCCTCCCCATCATGAGTGGACACAACCCCTACTGCTGATTGGCTCACTCTCTCCTCCCCCTTCATGAGTGGACACACCCCCTACTGCTGATTGGCTCACTCTCTCCTCCCCATCATGAGTGGACACACCCCCTACTGCTGATTGACTCACCCTCTCTCCTCCCCCTTCATGAGTGGACACACCCCCTACTGCTGATTGGCTCACAATCTCTCCTCCCCCTTCATGAGTGGACACGCCCCCTGTTGCTGATTGGCTACAAGTGTGTTGTGTGTTTCTCATAAATCGCTCCCTGCACCTTTAATGTTACTTCTTTAAATAAATATAAAGACCTCTTGGGTTGAACTACCTTTCAAAATTTGGGGTAAGATCTTCAGTGTCACGTGATCCTTCCTAATGCTCTGGTAAGATGATGTAAAATTAAAACAGCCTTCTGTCTGTGTCGTCTTGACTTTTTTTCATCACTTTCGCTTTTAATCTCATGCACATACTCATTTCCTAAACTGAACAGCCATTTAGATCGATCTCTCTCACTGATGCCCCGACGACGATTCAAAATGCTGAATCAAGCTGAATTTTTTGTTTGTTTGGTTATGTATTGTGAATTTAGCCTGGACTATATGACCCTTTATTATGATAAGATACTTTATAATGAATCAAATGACCGTGTATGTAATTTCTCTCCTCCTCTGACGAGTTTCTCCCTGGTGAGAAGATGAATGGGTCGATGGCTCTGTGCTGGCCTGGGATTGGTGCTTGGCCTTTAGCACGGGTTGGCACAGAGGGAGGGCTCGGGGATTAATGAAAGATGCCCACTGGTGCTCATTGTGTCCGTCTGCTCGATGGATCCTCTGCAATCTGCTCTGGGGTCACAAAGCCACTTACTGTAGCTATCCAGCAGAAGCAGACAAGGTTAGGGTTGGGTTGTGTTGGGACTGTAGACAAATAAATCAACTCTTTCCACAGAAAAAAGACAGATTAAAAACTCTCTCTGTCTGTGTTTCTTAACGGCATACTAAACAAAACTATGCTGTTTTGGAATACACTTAACTGAGGCTGTGTTTATTTGATTATAAGTACAAAAAAAAGTCAACATTAAATACAATTTATTTTTCAGCCTTTAGTGTCACATGATCCTTCAAAAATCATTATAATACGCTGACTTTCTGCTCCACAAACATTTCTAAGTATTATCAATGTTGAAAACAGTTGTTCTGAGTAATTTTTTTTCTACTTTGAATTTTTTGCTGACTAAAAGTTATAATTTCTTCTTTTTTCAGTTGCTAATTCAGTAAATGTTGACCGATTCAGTGAATAACTTTTTTTTTTTAGCCTTAAAAATAACAGCAATTTGTTCTTAAATCATAATACACTGACTGGTCAAATGCATGTTGTTTTATAAAAAAAATAATCACACATCCAACAAAGGCACAATAGGAAGATGTTATCTATTATTTTATTTGTATTTTCTTTTTTTATTAAGATATTATTTTTAATCCAGCTCTTTCCATTCAGGGTGCAAATCACAACCCAAATGCATTTCATTCACTATGAGTGCTGTATATTCAGTGCCAAACCTCTAAATTCTTCTCGTCCGCTAAAGTTTTAAAACGTCTCTTCCGGTTAAGAAGTCTCGCTCTAAACTTTCGTTTCAAATGAGTGCGATGGAGGTCAATGTGTCAGCCAGCCTTTGTCTAGCAGTTAATGTTGTGGCTGTCTGCTGAAAACCGCCCCTGATGGATGAACCCTGATAATGTGATGGCCGCACCAGTTGGCCGGGGAACAACAAGAGATAGATGAGCAAATGTTTGAACTGTAGGCTGTCTGTGGAGGGAGTGGAGGGCTTTGGTGCAGCCCTAACATCTGTCTGGAGGTGACCCAGACCATCAATTCAAGTGCTGATAGATTGTTTACCATGTGGAGGATTTTCAAAGTAACTTAATAAAATATGTTCCTGCCTGACCCAGTGCCAAAGGCACACACAAACAACATGATCAGGAAATTGGATGAGTTCATTAATCTTAGGATAAAAGAGCATGCGTGTTTGTTAATATAAGGGCCTTTATTTGTGTGTTAGCATTAAGGGACATTAATCACCAGCACAGCATAGACATCCAAGCAACTATTGTAAAAGGTGGCCGATGCGTTTAAGATAGAGGAGGATTTGAGGATATTTTGTATGTATTGCCTTATTAAAATACTGATGTTTAAATACTATTCGTTAAATATATATATATATATATATATATTTAAATATGTGTTTGATCTTAGGAGCTTCCCTCATCCCTACATCACAGTGCTGGAAAACCGTCCCGACTGCTGGCCCGCTCTGCTCCAGGAAATTGATGACTTCCTCCAGCTGGCTACAGACAAGTATGAAATCTGTTAACAATGACAGATCTGGGGGATTTGAAAGAAACATTTTATAACGTCTTAAAGAGGTCATGACATGAGAAATCCAATTTTGACATTTAGAGGTCTTTGCACCGTTGAAACATCCTGCAAGTTTCAGAGATTAAAATGTCTTCCGATTTGTAAAAAAGCATTTATTTAATCAAGCTCCAAAAATTTGCGGGCTCTTTTTACATGCATCTACATCTTTTTTATATGCAAGTTACATTTGCACCATAAGCCCCGCCCACTGGCTTTCAGTCGCTCAACTGTTGACCTTCACTGTTCAAGTCTTTTTCAACTCTGAGGTGTGAACGACCAGTGATAAAACAGGGGGTTTCATGACACTTTAAAAGCAGATCAGACAGAGGGTCAGAATGATATATTGTTGTGCATATATTTTTCTCTTTTTTTAATGAAAAAAATGCAGTAGCACCTCTTGCAGTACACGAGATCCAGGGGGCAGAGTCGGATCCACATGAGGGGAGGAGTTTAAGGTGGGTTTAGGGATCAGGGGGTGGAGCTGGGTAGGTTTAGGGGTGGGTTTAGGCATCAGGGAGTGGAGCTGGGTAGGTTTAGGGGTGGGTTTAGGGATCAGGGGGTGGAGCTGGGTAGGTTTAGGGGTGGGTTTAGGGATCAGCGGGTGGAGCTGGGTAGGTTTAGGGGTGGGCTTAGGGATCAGGGAGTGGAGCTGGGTAGGTTTAGGGGTGGGTTTAGGGATCAGCGGGTGGAGCTGGGTAGGTTTAGGGGTGGGTTTAGGCATCAGGGAGTGGAGCTGGGTAGGTTTAGGGGTGGGTTTAGGCATCAGGGAGTGGAGCTGGGTAGGTTTAGGGGTGGGCTTAGGGATCAGGGGGTGGAGCTGGGTAGGTTTAGGGATGGGTTTAGGGATCAGGGGGTGGAGCTGGGTAGGTTTAGGGGTGGGTTTAGGGATCAGGGGGTGGATCTGGGTAGGTTTAGGGGTGGGTTTAGGGATCAGAGGGTGGAGTTGGGTAGGTTTAGGGGTGGGTTTAGGCATCAGGGGGTGGAGCTGGGTAGGTTTAGGGGTGGGTTTAGGGATCAGGGGGTGTAGCTGGGTAGGTTTAGGGGTGGGTTTAGAGATCAGGGGGTGGAGCTGGGTAGGTTTAGGGGTGGGTTTAGGCATCAGGGAGTGGAGCTGGGTAGGTTTAGGGGTGGGTTTAGGGATCAGGGGGTGGAGCTGGGTAGGTTTAGGGGTGGGTTTAGGCATCAGGGAGTGGAGCTGGGTAGGTTTAGGGGTGGGTTTAGAGATCAGGGGGTGGAGCTGGGTAGGTTTAGGGGTGGGTTTAGGCATCAGGGAGTGGAGCTGGGTAGGTTTAGGGGTGGGTTTAGGGATCAGGGGGTGTAGCTGGGTAGGTTTAGGGGTGGGTTTAGAGATCAGGGGGTGGAGCTGGGTAGGTTTAGGGGTGGGTTTAGGCATCAGGGAGTGGAGCTGGGTAGGTTTAGGGGTGGGTTTAGGGATCAGGGGGTGGAGCTGGGTAGGTTTAGGGGTGGGTTTAGGCATCAGGGAGTGGAGCTGGGTAGGTTTAGGGGTGGGTTTAGGGATCAGGGGGTGGAGCTGGGTAGGTTTAGGGGTGGGTTTAGGGATCAGCGGGTGGAGCTGGGTAGGTTTAGGGGTGGGCTTAGGGATCAGGGAGTGGAGCTGGGTAGGTTTAGGGGTGGGTTTAGGGATCAGCGGGTGGAGCTGGGTAGGTTTAGGGGTGGGTTTAGGCATCAGGGAGTGGAGCTGGGTAGGTTTAGGGGTGGGTTTAGGCATCAGGGAGTGGAGCTGGGTAGGTTTAGGGGTGGGCTTAGGGATCAGGGGGTGGAGCTGGGTAGGTTTAGGGATGGGTTTAGGGATCAGGGGGTGGAGCTGGGTAGGTTTAGGGGTGGGTTTAGGGATCAGGGGGTGGAGCTGGGTAGGTTTAGGGATGGGTTTAGGGATCAGGGGGTGGAGCTTGGTAGGTTTAGGGGTGGGTTTAGGGATCAGGGGGTGTAGCTGGGTAGGTTTAGGGGTGGGTTTAGGGATCAGGGGGTGGAGCTGGGTAGGTTTAGGGGTGGGTTTAGGCATCAGGGGGTGGAGCTGGGTAGGTTTAGGGGTGGGTTTAGGGATCAGGGGGTGGAGCTGGGTAGGTTTAGGGGTGGGCTTAGGGATCAGGGGGTGGAGCTGGGTAGGTTTAGGGATGGGTTTAGGGATCAGGGGGTGGAGCTTGGTAGGTTTAGGGGTGGGTTTAGGGATCAGGGGGTGTAGCTGGGTAGGTTTAGGGGTGGGCTTAGGGATCAGGGGGTGGAGCTGGGTAGGTTTAGGGGTGGGCTTAGGGATCAGGGGGTGGAGCTGGGTAGGTTTAGGGATGGGTTTAGGGATCAGGGGGTGGAGCTGGGTAGGTTTAGGGGTGGGTTTAGGGATCAGGGGGTGTAGCTGGGTAGGTTTAGGGTGGGTTTAGGGATCAGGGGGTGGAGTTGGGTAGGTTTAGAGGTGGGTTTAGGGATCAGAGGGTGGAGCTGGGTAGGTTTAGGGGTGGGTTTAGGGATCAGAGGGTGGAGTGGGGTAGGTTTAGGGTGGGTTTAGGCATCAGGGGTGGAGCTGGGTAGGTTTAGGGGTGGGTTTAGGGATCAGGGGGTGGATCTGGGTAGGTTTAGGGGTGGGTTTAGGGATCAGAGGGTGGAGTTGGGTAGGTTTAGGGTGGTTTAGGCATCAGGGGGTGGAGCTGGGTAGGTTTAGGGGTGGGTTTAGGGATCAGGGGGTGTAGCTGGGTAGGTTTAGGGTGGGTTTAGAGATCAGGGGTGGAGCTGGGTAGGTTTTCAGGGTGGGTTTAGGGGTCAGGGGTGGATGTGGGAAGGTTTAAGGGTGGGCTTAGGGATCAGGGGGTGAAGCTGGGTAGATTTAGGGGTGGGTTTAGGGATCAGGGGCTGGTTGTGGGTAGGTTTAGGGGTGGGTTTAGGGATCAGAGAGTGGAGCTGAGTAGGTTTAGGGGTGGATTTATGAATCAGGGGGTGGAGCTGGGTAGGTTTAGGGGTGAGTTTAGGCATCAGGGGTGGAGCTGGGTAGGTTTAGGTGTATGTAAGGTGGGAGAAGTTGGATCTGGATCCGACTCCTCCCCTTGTATTTCATGTTCTGCAGTGAGAACCATCTCAAAAAATGTAACAACGTTATAAGTGAATATTAAATATTAAAATATTAGAATATTAGCATATTAAAATAATAATAAAAATCAAGGGATAGTTCACCCAAGATTACTATTTACTCACCCTCATGTCGCTCCAAACTCGTAAGACTTTCATTCATCTTCAGAACACAAATGAAGATATTTTTAATGAAATCTGAGAGCTTTCTGTCCCTCCATTAACAGCCACACAACTGTCACTTTGACGCTTCAAAAAGTTCATAAAGAGATTGCGAAACTAATGAATTGTGTGGTTTAGTCCATATTTTTTAAAGAGACTTGTTCATGTTAAACCCTTCCAAGTGTATTTATGGTGTTTTTCTTCAGAGATGAGCCAGTATATGTGGAAATGCTGGTGCCGTTCCTTCGTTACCTGTACTGCGAGCCCCAGAGGTTGGCAGAGAACGCTCTGCTCAGACACAGCCTCCTCAGGGTCCTGCTCCTGCCACGAGGGGCTCCTGAGCCTGACAGCCTGCAGGAGAAGGGGGCGTCCGGCACTAGGGTGGTCCGTGAGCTGATTCGCAGCCTCTTTGACCTGCTTCCGTACATGCTGGTAAGCTGGAGGATGATTTCTGATGTGCTGAGCTGAAGCAGCTCCACGGCACTATGTGGCTTAGACCCATGAAATCTTTCAACAGAAGGTTTATATTACCCATCGTTGTGAATTTCCCATGCTGCCTAGCTCTAATTTATGCCTTAACACAAAGCCTTAAGGTGATGATAGAGAGGGCAACTTTTTGAGCAATGTTGCTGGGCAATCTTGCCGAAGCGATTGTTGATTGGTTATAATGTTACACTTTTTATTCATCAAATTCTGGACAAATGTGGGAAAAATAGTTTTGATTTATTTAAAAAAAAAAAATACTTCCCTTGATTTGAGCGATACAAGACTTGGCTACTTTTCCTAAGTTTGCCTCCTGAACACACACAATTTGTTTTGACACAATTATACAAAGTGGGTGAAAAAAAATCCTTAATCTTGTATTTGGGTTAAAAATGGGCGCCCATAGAAATGAATGGGAAAAACTATAATTTAGAGCATTCTAAAATAAGCCAAAATAAGACACCAGGTGACAGCAAAGTCACTTCATCTTTAGGTTTTAGCTCTAAGAACTTATTGGAATTGATATTTTAATGAAGTAAAAAAATAAAAAAATAAATAAAACAAAAATAAGCATAATTTACATAGAAAATATGGTACTTTTTGAATTAAATAAATTCAAAAATAACCTCAAAATAAAAAAAAAATACCATAAATGGATAGACAAAACTTTATCGAAGACAGTGATATAACATTTATAATAAATAAAAATTAGGATCACACCTGAGTCCTCTGTGCCCACATTTGTCCACAATTACAGGATTAAGGGCTATAAAGTGAATACGGTTTGAGGGCTACGCATAATCTTCAGCTGTAATAATAATAATAAAAGAGTAATATTAGAATTATTTCTAAAGGATCATGTGACACTGAAGACTGGAATGATGGCTGTCATCACAGGAATAAATTACATTTGAAATATATTGAAATAGAAAACCTGTAATAATATTGAACAACATTCATGTTTTTGCAGCCTTGGGGATTTAAAAAAATCTTCAAACATTTCAACAGTAGGGTAGGGTGGGGTGACTGAGTTCATATTAATTTCATATTTAATTTAAATAATAATGGGTGAACTATCCCTTTAAACATTTTCAAACTTAGTTTACACATTATTCCCCAAATTCAATCAGTGTCTTCATCCCGTGCCCTATCAGGTGGACAGTGTAACAGCAGTGGTGGAGTTCAGCTCGTTTGCCGAATCTCTGACGGCGGCTCTGCTCACGGATCCAGGCTTCTGGAGGAAGGAACTGACCCAGATGGCTCTTCAGCTCCTGTGTGCCTGTCAGCTCAGTGTTCATCTGAGGGGAGAGCTGATGTCTCTGCTTCACACACTCCATCAGATAATACCTGCACATGCAGTGGTGAATACACTCATTCAATTTTATAGTCTTATTTTACATTGGTGGTGTAATGAGAAATGGTAATCTCTCTTCAAATCAGTGCCGTCTCTAATTGCATTCATTTACAAATGCAGATTCAAAAATGCATTATTTTATAAGAGAAAAGAGCAACATTATTATAATTGTTATGCTGCAACAGTTGCGCTCTCAGTGTGATCTCAACAAATCTTCTCCCCTCATCTTTATAATGGTTTTGTTTGCACAGCGCTTTCTAGCTCGAAGCGATTTGCATTCAGCTTTCCCTCAGAGGCTCCATCTGTGTCAAACCGTTTGTCTGATTGTGCCCTATCTAACTGTAGGAACTCCCGCCTGAGCAAGTGATCATGGGAATCTCCCTGCTACTGCTAAGCGCCTCCACCTCTCAGCAAACTGCCCTCCTCGAGCTCGGTAAAGGCCCTCTCGATGTCCGAACGCATCATATTGAATGGATAGCTTAATTTCCACAGAACATGACAGTTTGCACAGATTGAAAGGGTTGTTTTGTTATTTTGTCTTACTGAGTTTCATGCTGTTTCCAACATATACAAACAAAACAACAAGAAGCTTTAGGCTCACTAAAAAGCTGTTATTTTAGAATAAATTCCATTTAAAAAGTGGGAATGATTCATTAGTGGTGGTTATTAAGGATTTTACTTGGGGTTAGGGATTTAAAATGCCCCTAATATGCTATATTAAAGGTACCTTTTTTTGGATGTCGCCTACAATAGGTTTACATGGGTCAAAAAACACATTCATTTTCTTCATAATGACCTCTTCTCTCACAGTGTCTGAAACAGTTCATTTGAAGATTCAGTCTCTAAACCCCTCCCTCCCAAGAGCCTAATCTGCTCTGATTGGTCAGAAGGCCCAGTCTGTTGTGATGCGTCTATCGCTTACAGAATGTGTGCAATTTCAGCTCCAGTGGCTTCCTCAGCACTTCTGTACAAATTGGAACAATGGCGTTGATTTTACCGTATTAATTTAAGTGTGAGTCCTAATCATTTTGCAGTGCAGAAAACAGCATTTCTCGACATGTCAAAAAATCCCACCGAAAATTTAATTGAAAGAGACACCTATATGTAGCAATGTTAAAGGCTCAGAGAAACTTAAATTTAATCCAAAAATAAACAAACAACAAAACTAAAGTAAAGCGGCACCATTTTTGCCTCACAAACATCAATAAAACACAATATAAAGTGCAGGCCTCGTCCTCTCTCATCC
The DNA here is from genome assembly GCF_016745375.1 of Pimephales promelas. The sequence goes on along the minus strand of NW_024121876.1, from coordinate 21,938,054 downwards.
CGCACTGTCGTCCTTTTTATCCTTCTCGCTCCAATCCCACTGCTCTCGGCCCCACCCCTTGCTTGTAACACTAATATCTATCTTCCAGAGCATTATAGAGATTTGGGAATGTACTTTTTTGACTTGGGCCAGTAAGCAAGACCCCAGCAATGCCTAACCACCAAGAACACCATAGCAACCACTTAGAACACCATAGCAACCTCTTGCCAGCCACCTACATCACCCTAGCGTGACGTTTGCACAGGCAAGCACCACTCACAAAATGTAAAAATCTATTTTAAAATAAGTTTTTGTGTTCATTAAGTTAGAGTTGTTAACTACAACCTCTTTTATCTCTCTGCTAGCTGTGAAGATTGTCCCACCTGAGGTGCCGCCTCCGTTTGGTGCATCTTTGCTGGTAATGCCCTTGTTACAGGTGCTGTCCTGCTCCAGCCTCATGGAAGCCCTGACAGACACGCAAACGCACTTGAAGAACCTTAAACTGGCCAATTCTCTGTTGCAAATGGTCCAAAGAGAACCCTCCGATTGGAAAGAGGTAGCACAAATTATTATGCGCCCATTTAGAAGAAAGTATTGTCTGATACTGGACTTTGCGCTTGCCTCTACAGGACTCCACTCAGCTGAGTTTGCCCCTCAGCACTTGGTACAGCGAGCTTCAAGTGTCCACCAGCGTCCTGAAGCGAATTTCCCTAGACTCCATGTCTTCTGTGGAATGGCTTTACTCCCTGCAGTCTTCTCTCCCTGTCTGTGAACACGTCCCAGATACGGTTTGTCTTCTGGTCTCCCATGTTATCGTCAGCAGTCACGGGGATGTCTGCAGGTTAGCGTTGGACACAGCTGCTGCCATCGCCGAGGCCGATCCCGCTAAGGTAAAGTCTGCGTCTCAACGTTTAGTTTTGTGATTCTGCTGTATTGCAGTTCTGTATTATTTAGCAGGAGGTCCTAGGAGCTAAAGGGATAGTTCACTTTGAAATTAATTTTTGATATGTTTTAGCTTGCCTCAAGTGCATCCAAGATGTAGGTGTCTTTGTTTCCACAGTAGTTTCAATTTTGATATTTTTAGGTCAAACCGTTCGTGTCAGTCATATAATGCAGGTCTATGGTCACCACCTCAAAGAGCATGCACAGAGAAGTCCAAATTAAACATGATTTAATGACTCGTAAATGTAAGTACACATTGATGGCCTAAGACACGAAACGAGCGGTTTGTGTGAGAAAACGAACAGTATTTATATCGTTTTTACCTCTTGTAATCACAGCCACATCCAAGTGATTTGAAGGCACGGGTGCTTCGTTCTGCGCAAGCGCCGGAAAGCGCTGGAAGTGATCTCTTGCGTGGTTGCGAAAAAAAGATCAACGTTGTCTGTTGATATATCGAAGTCATCTTCCATTGCAATTTCCTGTATATCTAAATATGTTTAGATCTTCACAGTGAAGGGTAACACTTCTGAAATTGCTTGGACGTGGCTGTGGTTACAAGAGGTAAAAACGATATAAATACTGTTCGATTTCTCTACACAAACCGCTCGTTTCGTGTCTTAGGCCATCAATGTGTACTTACATTTACGAGTCATTAAATCATGTTTAATTTGGACTTCTCTGTGCATGCTCTTTGAGGTGGTGACCATAGACCTCCATTATATGACTGACAGACAAGAACGGTTTGACCTAAAAATATCAAAATTGAAAATACTGTGGAAACAAAGACACCTACATCTTGGATGCCCTTGAGGTAAGCTAAAACATACCAAAAATGTGTGAACTATCCCTTTAAAACTACTAGGTAGCCAAAGAAGTAACCAAAAGGTTGAGGGATTCATATTGAATCACCACTGTTCGTGAGCAAAGCATTTAACACATTTTTAAGTCAAGATGATACATTTATAGATTACCTTAAATAAATTAAGTAAGGAATGATTTACGACAGTCCGTTGAATTATTAGAAAATAATAAGGGGGCTGAATGTGGCTGCGACACAAAACTGAGAATTATTTTCTAATAATTCATTGGACCAGAGTCAGTTATTCTGCTTGTACTGTGGTTACCACACCTCAAAACATTGTTCAGAATCAGATGATGTATTTTAAGATATTTGTCAGGTTTTTGTCCTTAAATCACTCTTGTGTGTAGGACTAATTTCTTACACATCTCATCTCAAACCTCCGTTGTCAATTCCAAAACATCATTAAAGAGCTAGGAATGGAGCCATTGATTGCAGACTAAAGCAGTTATGAGAGAGCGAGAGGGAGAGAGAAAGGTTAGGCATGTGTGAATTACCTGAGTCTGTGCATCTGTCCGTGTTTGGCAGCAGCGCCTCTACTACTAGCAAAACTTTTAAGTTTATCTACTTCAAGAACAGTGATGTTATTTCCTCGCTAGTGAAAAATGTCATGTAGTTTTTAAGCTGCTAAGCTATTGTACTGATAAAATCGTCATAGCAGCGCTGACAATCCGTTTTTGTGCGTGTTTGAGTGGACAGAGAGCAGGAGAAAGAGAGTATGTGATTTCCTTATAATAAAGTGTAATTTTTAGGAAAAATCATTGAAATAATTTGTTGTTTTTTATCCTTTTTTTTACTATATTTATTTGCTTGGTTGTTTTTGAGTTTTGGTTCTTTTGCTGTTGTAGGCTGTACAGATAACTGAAATAATTTGGCGAAGTGATATGGACATGTGATGCGGTCAACAGATTTAAAGTGAATTCACAGCATGGTAATCTACATTATGAAAAGATTTGCAAAAAAATTGAAGGTAACACAAAATGAGTTATGGAAACAAATTAGACAAACTACAGAGATTTTTCAGAAAGTATTGTGCAAAACTGTTCATCTTTTTACAATGCAATTGATTGACCTCCATTTGGCGTTTAGGACAATAAAGGATTTTCACAAAACATAGAGGCTGTACTTTAGCTGAAATTATGAAAACCACAGTCCTTTACACATTAAGAGAACCACATTGTTCCTTGAGTGACATATTTTTTTATAAAAAGAACTCAGTTTGAAGAAAAAAAAAATCCACTCATAGTAAAGCTTTCATTTCTATCCATTATCCAGATGCCAGTGTTACTAGGCAACATGCTCAGCCTTAGAAACTGAAGCAGTAATTACTTTAGCTAAATGCTAAATGAAGGTGTATATCATGGCACAGTAGACCTGTACTTCACACTTATATTCATTACAGAACGCCTTAGGGCTCTCATGGACACAAATTCATTGAGACCAGAAGGACTGGTAGCCAAGAGCATGGAAAGCGTGTGACCTAAGAGAGGGTGTGCAGGACTGTTGTAATCACACTAACAGGAAGATATTCCAGGCGGACTATGCATCATCTGTCACAGGATAAATGCCCTTATTAGAGGCCTTGGCTGGATGCTGAGATTCGCTCTCTACTGCTTTCCGATTAGGGCTGGGGATTTATTGAATGCCCACAGTACAGTGATTTCCGCTGGTGATAGAAATGATTGAGTTGATTTTATGTTATATGTCTTTTTTTATTTGACCATTGGGTTTACTGGAATTAGACTTGTTTTACAGCCTTTCCTTGTCTCACAGTATGCAAGGATGAGTGTTAAGATATGTTTTATTGGATTATCTTATTTAAATTTCAATAACACAAACTATTCAACGAATCAGTTCAAACGGGTCATTTCAATGAACTGATTCAATGATTCATTTGTGTCATCACTCAAAAATGTCCATTGAAATCCCAATGTGGCATTTTTATATATCCAAATATTTGAGTTAAATAGAATATTGCTATTTATTGTGAAATGGGTGCATATAAATGTAAATAGTAATTCTTCTTTGTGTTCATTTAGTTAAAAAAAAATGAGTTTCTGGAAAATATGCCCTTAATGGATTTTCAGAGTGAAGTAGCTCACCAATACCAGCAGCTCCCCACACAATGACACACATCCTCCATGCTTCACTGTGGCAGAGATGCATTTATTATTATATTTCTAAGCAGATTTTTGAAGACATCGTTCTGGAGCATCACCATGCAATTCGTATTTTATTGTGATTCATCACTCCACACACAACTTCCATATTCTGACAATATTTCATAGTTTCTTTTATGTTTCTGAGACTTAAGATAAATTTAGCTACATTTTCCTTAAAGGTGCAATGTGTAAATAAGTTGATTATCTATTAACAGAAATGCAATATGACATCCATAACTATGTTTTCAGTGGTGTATAAAGAACTTACTTAATTAACCGTAATGTTTTTATTACCTTAGAATGAGACATTAATAGCTCCATAACCGAGGGAATCCCCTTCTATGAAGGTCGCCATGTTGTGACGTAATTTTCCTACCGTAGCCGAACGCGAACAAACAGCGCTGCAGAACGCGTTTCATCACTACCTTGAAAGAGAAGTAGCGGAAAGCTGGAAGCTAGCCTTACACTCCGTGAGTAGTGTTTTTTCCCTTGTGAGTTGTGTAAAATATGTAGTTGGGATTGTTTCATGTAACTTAGTTCTCCCTCGCTGTGTTATGGGTTTGTTATGTTGGGGATAGATGTGCTGTTACGTTCGTGAGACAGCTGATGATTAGTATTCATGTCATTGACCGTAAAACAGTACGTTACAGGAATCACTAACCCGTCGATAGAGACTTTTACTAAAGTCTTTTATCACTAAAGTCGATCGCGAAGAGTTTTCAAAATCAGAGAAAAAAAAGCCTATTGTGTGTAGTAAATAGTATCTATGGGATGCGGAGATGACATGATTGTAACAGCGCGCGCACTTCCGACCTTTGGACTCATGCGGACGCGTCGGAGCTCAGCCACAGTAACAGCTCATATTAGCCAGCTAAACTATTACTACCCTCTTAGAAAAAATATATAGCTGCTCCCTCGCTGTATTATGGGTTTGGTACAGTATGTGGGGAGAAATGTGCTGCTGGTTACGTTTGTGAGACAATCAGCTGATTAATATTATTATATTAAATTATATATTAAAACCCTTGATCCTCACCTGACTATGGCTTTGTAAACAGTATTCATGATGTGGTTTATAATGGACTGTGGTAAACAGTGACAATGTCACACACTCTTGGCTTACTCTGGCTATTCTCTGCTGTCTCAGCCGACGAGATGTTTGTCCCGTTTTAGCAACCGTAGCTTCTTCGAAAGGGAGGGGTGAGCAGTGGGCGGAGCCCTTAGTGCAAACCTGGTGCAAACTCGCAACCGAACCACTAGATGTCGCTAAAAATCACACATTGCTCCTTTAAATTTAGCTAAATTCCTGACCAATATTTTTTGGTTAAGAGTTAAGACAATTAAAAGTTTAGCCATTTTGGTGTTTTGGTATATATATATATATATATATATACACACACACACACACACACACACACACACACACACACACACACACACACACACACACACACCAAAATGGCTAAACTTTTAATTGCATATGCATACATGCATGCATACTTACATACATATACAGACATATACACATATACATACATATACACATTCACACATACATATGAAGAGTTCAGATGCAAAAGCCTCTAAGTGCCATTTGAAATTTTCTTCTAAAATGATAATTTTTATCAAGCTTGTATATTTAAGTTCAGTAATTTCACTTAAATGGCAATGGAAGATACCTATTAATTGTCATTTAAGTGAAATTACTGAACTTAAATATACAAGCTTGATAAAAATGATCATTCTAGAAGAAAATTTCAAATGGCATTTAGAGGCTTTTGCATCTGAACTCTTCATATATACACACACACACACACACACACACATATATATATATATATATATATATTGCATTAAGGTATACTTTACATATAAACATGGCAGTAAAGACATTACAAAAAAGTACTATTTCGAATCAATGTTCTTTTGATCTTTCTGGCCAATCATAAATCTTGAAAAAAGCATCCACAACTGGTTTCAATATTGTTAATAATGAGAAATGTTTCTTGAGCATCAAATTAGCATATTCGAATGATTTCTGAAGGATCATGTGAGTAATAGTGCTGAAAATTCAGCTTTTCATCACTGGACTTAATTACATTTAAAATATATTCAAATGGGAAACTGTTATTTTAAATTAAAATAAAATTTCATAGTTTTGCTGTCACCCCCCTAAAAAAAATACAGCCTTGTTGAGCATAAGAGACTTTTCAAAATATGAAAAAAATTCTTTCTGTCCTATAAATCATTAATTACTCTCCTGCTCTCTCCTCGAGAGCCAATCTCTGTACACTTCTGTCTTCTCTTGTTTCCACTCTTTCTTCTATCTCCACACATTAAGTCTGTTAATTGGCTTGTTGTGTGGGTCAGAGGTTGTGCTTGTTTCAGAGGGCCATGTCTCTCCCCTGTCATCTTTCAGGGAGGGATGTTGAGGGGTTAATCTCCAATTAGAGGTTAGAACAACTGCCGTGGTGTCCAATCTCGAAGGGTTAAAAATCTTCTCAAGGGAGGGAGAGATCCGCTACTCCTGGTAAGTGGGGGTTTGTTAGGGAGTGGCTTGTCTGGGGAATTGCTTTACAAATCCTAAAGATAAATTAGGACCGATGTATTACATGATGTATTTTAGATGCCGTCTTTGCACATTTATAAACCATCTTAGAAACACTTTCATTGAATCCCGTATACAATGCTTTGATCCAATTGGCCACACTAATGTAGCGGTTCTGTCTGGCAACAAGAGAAATATTGCATGATCAAACCTTATTAAGGCTATTAAGGCTAATCACTATTGAGCGTGTATTGCACATCTCCAGTTGAGCATTGCAGCTGGGAGGAATATCAATTAGCCCTTGCTTTTACATCAGTGTTAAAAGCATGGAGACTTCTGGGGACGTGTATATTGTTTTAATGTGCAATCAGTAAGGTTTTTAGTTCTGTATAATGTAGTTAATGTTGTTTAGTTAGTGAATCATTTCTTGTTTATGATTAGTGTTCTTGTGCCCTGCTCTCTTCTGAAGCGACTTTATATTTTTGTATACTTTATAATAGTGGTGCACGATATATCGGCCGCCGATATAATATCGGCCGATTTGGTCAATTTTTTACACATCGGTATCGTTCCGATGTCAAAATAGGGCCGATGTGAACAGGCCGATGATCATTCCCTGTGTATTTGACGTGCGTGGGGGCGGGGATGTTTGTTTTTGCACGCGTATTAAAAGCGCAAGTGCGTTTAAACATCAAGCACACGAAGACTGGAACTGGTGAGCTGTTTTCTGCCAGCCTTCCTAATGCGTAATGCATATCCCGCCAAAGCCATATTTGACCGGTAAGTGATGTAGATGAGTGACTGGTGCGCTTGTTTAATTAACTGAGGGAACGAGAGTCAATTAAAGCACCGGTCACGCGCGCCGCCTTCAAAATGTCTTTCGCTTGTTTAACTCAGGGAACAAGAGAGAGTGAAAGCACCGGTCACGCGCGCCGTCTTCAAAATGTCTTTCGCTTGTTTAACTCAGGGAACAAGAGAGAGTGAAAGCACCGGTCACACGCGCCGTCTTCAAAATGTCTTTCGCTTGTTTAACGGAGGGAACAAGTGTGAAAGTACCGGTCACGCGCGCCGTCTTCAAAATGTCTTGCTCTCTCTCCCCCTCACGCATGTTTATGAATTGAGTTGACTGAATATCGTTGAGAATACACGATGGTAAAAGGTCGGAAGACCGAAGTTTTTTTCTTCTGAACTACTGGTTGTGAATTGTGAAACCACACTTTCAATAAACCAAAAAAAAAAAATCTATCGTGTTGATGAAATGTTTTCTGTGTCGACTGTCGAGACCATAGACTGTAAAAATAGGTCGAGACAAATCTCCTGCGATGTTCTAAACTGCATGGATAATCACACAACGTGTGCCGTGGTTCCGTTAATGACACGTCCGATTCGCGAACTAATGACTCCTTTGAACCGATTCACTTTAATGAATGGTTAAAACAACTGATCTGTCCAACACTGAGCTCAAGATACATAAATCAGAAACCCTTTACAATAAGGTTCCATTTATTAAAGTGTACATTAAATGTACAAATTTAATAAATGGAACCTTCTTGTAAAGTGTAAGGTTAATAGATTAATAGAATGTTAACAAATTTTGTTTACATTCTATTAATATTAGTTTCTGTGGATATACTCCATGACAAAACTACCCCAGTCATTCTAGAATGATTCATTCTTTCCAAATAGAGCAATTCAAGTAATCTGGTGAAATTGTTTTTATATCACAATATATATCGCAGAAAAATAAAATATCACAATGTCATTTTTTACCAATATCGTGCAGCCCTAATCCTCGCTATGTGTTTTCTATACAGGGATATCGACATCGGTAAATATCGGTATCGGCCATAACAGCAATGTTGATATCGGTTATCGGTATCGGCCACAAATTTTCACATCGGTGCATCACTACTTTATAATAAATTGAGAACTATTGCGACCAATAAAGTTTACACAGTGAATGTCTTTACCCTTTACCCTATACTTCATTTGTGATTTAATAATATTTTAATTGCACATCTGAATTTAATTTTATTTGCAACCAGTGTTATTTTAGTATCCATGATATACTTACAGATTTTATTTGTATTTTTTTAGTTTATATATATATATATATATATATATATATATAAGAAGTTTTTTTCAATTTTAGTTTCTTTATAATTTTTTTTGTGTGTGTTTACATATAATTTAAGAAATAGTTTAGTTATTTCAGTATTTTAAATCAAACTAAATAAAAATGAGAAACATTGCCTTGGAAACTAGCTAAAATATTTTTATTTAATTTTATATCAGTCAATGTTTATTTTATTTCAAGTTTAATTTTATTAAATGATGATAACCCGGCTTTCAACCACTTTACTGAAATTTTAAAGTTTACTCATACCACTGGTCAACCTAATTTTTCAGAATCATTATATCTCACACTATTTTATTCCTATTTATTTATTTATTTATTTATCACATTTTTTGTCATTTTAAATTTTGAGGACTTTATAGTTTATTTTTTGACAGTTATATATTTTTTGAAAATGTTGACTGTTTAAATAGCTTTTGGATAGTAAAAGTAGATGTTAAAGTTGCACTGTGTTTTTTTTTTTCATAATGTATACAATTTAAATAATGAGACAATACATCATCAATCCTTTTTCCAAAACGTGTTTGTGTCTTCCCCTGATTCACTGTGGTAAGCCTATTATAAGTGTTTATATTTTAGACCTGTCGGAATGGTTTGCATGAGAAATTGCGTAATCCGTCACTCGCCCGTGCATGTCTCGTCATATCCGTAAATAGAGAGAAGTTTACTCCGGCTACTTCGTCACGGGATGGTGAGGTTAGTTTCAGAAAGGTTGACATCTCGAATCAATGGGAATCACCCGTTTTAGAAAAACTCAGAACAGAAGAGAGTCTGCCGGCTGTGACAGAGCTCGTAATAAAACAAGAACCAACATTAGCTTGGCTTTTTAGAGATGGCAAGAACTGAGGGATTTGAAATGTTTAAAAGTGTGTTTGGAGATCTCAACAGGTGAGGAAGGTATTTTATTGAACAGATAAACTGCCACATGTATCTCTCTAACAGAGTTCATTATAAAACATTATCTATTATGAAGGGTTGTTAGCTTATGGTTGTTGTAGTGCTAAGCTGGATTTTATTTTCAAGGAAGAACTGTGTCCATTAATGATTATAGTTACAGTAACGTCTTCAGTGAGTCAGCTTTTCCATCTAAAGTGGATATATCTCTCAAGTCTAGTAGTGAATGTTTTATGAGCAGAAGATAATTCATGAACACAGTCCAAGCGTGCCGCACAAGCCCTCAAAAGTGAAGCCAAAACGTCTCGATCGCCCCCCTGTGGCCGGTCCTAGTATAGGTCATAAACCCCGCCTCCCCATGTTATTTAACGAGACGTGAGACCCATAGATATCTATATAAAGGCTAGATATCTCGTCCGCGCCGCTGGCCAATGGAGGTCGACGTCAGCACCTGGCGGCCATCTTGTCACAGGCAGCTCGCTCACTGGTAGCATTGTTTTAATGGTGCATGTACTTTTTAA
>NW_024121876.1:21871734-21927512 GCF_016745375.1 Pimephales promelas | reverse complement strand
AAAAACGGTGCTGTGACATCATGATTGACAGCTGTGATTGACAGGTTCTCTGTGCGAAGTAATCACTGAAGCTCCAGCGGACTTTTTTTTAATAATGTTGACTGTGTGGTTAGTAGTTGTATTTACCTTATTTTAACGAGGTACTGCAATCAGCGGACATCATTGGAGAAGAATGGAGCAGACAGAGGCCACATACTGAAAGTGCGGGGCGTGTGCTTGCGTTTGATTCAGCGAGAATGAGGGCAGGGCCTTGATTTCGCAGCTTTACTTCTTGCTCACGACTGCGCATGACTGGTCCCGAAAACACAAGTGCGCAGACTCAAGTTCCAAGATGTCAGCGCCATTGGCGGCTTTAGTTCTCTCTGATGGAAAAGAGCGAAGGGGCGTCGTCCATCTTTTTTTACACAGTCACACAGAGCCGAAGCACAACCAAAACAACGTTCTTCTGTAAAATGCATGCAGTTTTGTATTGTTTTTTTAACCACTAAAAGTATAGACGAATCCGACGAGCGATCTTGTGTAGGCTGCCATCTTGTGGCGACGCCATTACTGAGCTGTTACACCGGCATAGACATATGCACCGGGATGTAAACAAACCTCGGAGATAAGGTGATAACGCACCCTTGATGACAGCTACAGCCAGGCAGACTTGTTGGGTTGATGATGTTAGACATTGGCCTCCAGTCACAGATGAAGGTACAAACGATCTTACAGATTATTTATGAAAATAGCTTGGCAAGCAAGCTAGGCTAACGTTTGCTAACGAGGAAACTATAAAAAGATCTGTCCATTTGGCAACAATAAATAAATGAAATCAAATAAACAATTTCATGTTTTTCATTTGTGTCCATTATTTATCTCATTTTTACATTGCAACAGGCATGGGTAAGGTAACGTTACAGCTAGAAAGTATACATAATATCGACCAACTACTGTTTTTAAACCATGGAAAGAGGTCAATATAACAGCGGGAGAACAATTATGTCACATAACGTTACCTTTAGCTCAGGAAAGTCATTTAATGACCATAGCATGTAAATTGAATAGAAAAAATAGCAAGAGAGGAGATTTTGCTGATGACTATATCACATATTTATTATATTTTTTTACTTATGTCATTAAATAATTGTTATTATACGCGAATGTCCGCGTCTTGTACTCGCCCAGGAAATCTGTAAACCGTACGGCACCAGACAGGGGCAGTCGACCCGGGGTATTCACAGTGTTTTCTCTTCAAAATTGAAATTTTACTGCCACCATTGAAACAATTTATAACGGAAACTGTTTACCCACTCGACATTATACAAGGGCTAACGTTGTAACGTTAGTGACAGTCGTAAATCGCGGGCTGTTTATTCCAGTGGACGCAAGTTGCAACTAAAACAATAGAAGGCAATGGCGCAACGCTACCCAGCAACAGCTCAGTAATGGCGCCCCGCTTACTTCCGGTAGTTTCGCCGGATTCGTCTATATAGTGGTTTGGAGTTACACAGTCAATACTAATTAGGTTTTCCAGTGTGCATGCAGTGTCTTGAACTGACAGGCATTGTTCTGGGTCTTTTCTTGGACTTGATCTGGCCCTCAAGGGGTCTAACCTTGATATGTGTCTGGGTCGGGGAGAATGGGGTCCAGAAATCATCATCATCATCATCATCATCAGTCAAGTCTCAAATAAAAGCTGTCTTTCAAAAGAAGCCCTGGATCAGTTTAGGCACAGTTTTGTTGGTTACTTAGTTATGATTAACGTCGGTCTTTCCAGGCGCACAAGACAGCGATATAAACCAGCGGTCACCGCAAAGCATTACGTTTGATGCCAAAAACATGAAATGCATTAGTAAAGCAGCTCTTGGGGAATGCACTCAGATCTGAGGGCATAATCCTCAATCCAGATCCTTCACACGGTCCACAGGTTTTCACCAGTTTGTCACTGCTCAATGTAGCCCCTCAGTTTCTCCTAAAATCAAGCATACCTTTCATTTTTATTTAGCTTGAGCTGGGAACACACTGGCCTTGGGCCAGTCTTCGTATTATAGAAACTTCTCGAGAAGTGTTTATGCTACGGAAAACAGCTTGAGAAAAAAAAAAGAAAGCGAGAGAAACAGGGTGTTAGTCAGATGGTTGGAGAGGATTGCAGCAACTGTTGGAATGAACTTCAAAGCCCAGGGCTCTTTGGCGTTCCTGGCCCGCTGCATGAGATGGATAACTTGTGACAGTCTTGCTTGGTTTAGGTTGAATGAGATGGATGAGAAGAATAAGAATTTGCCCTCCCACCCCTCCTCCATCAGCCCCCTGCTGTGATGAGCATGTCTCGTTGCGTTATTGGCCCTGGCATTTCTTTGGTAGCCAGTCAAGAGCGATTTTCCTGATTATCTGTTATTTTAGATTCAATTTAGATGTCCGTTCTTCTGTGTGTGCATGGTCACCTCTTCGTCGAGTCACTGAGCTGATTTGTCTTTTTTCGTTGTTTCAACTAATTCGAAACCTTGAAAATGGAAATTCTGTCATCGTTTACTCGCCCTCAAGTTGTTTCAAATCTCTAAAAATGAACATTTTCATTTTTCAAGTGAACTATTCCTTTAACAATGCTGTCAAAGCTAAACATTTGAACTTCATATTGCTAAAACTGAAAATAATAATATTTCACCCCAGAAAAAAAAAAAATAATTTTAAAATTTTCATAATTTTCTAACCCTCATGTTGTTCCAAACCTGTATGAACTTACTATATTTTGTGGAATTTAAAGTAAGCTATTTTGAGGAATGTCTCAGTGTTTTGTTTTGTTTTTGTACGTACAATGAAAGTAGAGCCCGACCGGTAAAGGATTTTGAAGGCTGATATCGATACAAATATTTGTTGGTTTTAAAATCCGACAGATTTCCCTAACATTAGTTCATTGTAGTTATTTATGAGTTTTGCCTAAAAATAATATGAAAATGCATTTTAAAAAGAAACTTGTTTCTTTTATTGTCACAACAGAACAGACTGATGATCGTGTTTGATTTAGCTAGCTTTATGGTTAGCTAGTCTATGATGAGCCATAATTTAGCGATGGATAACGTCAGACTGCAAATTGTAAAACATACATTTTCAATATAAGAGGACATGGAGAGATAATGCGTTTCATTTCTATAACTGTCAAATATTTCAGTCACATTGTCAAGTTAAAAGGACAGTTAGTCAACTACACTGTAACAACGTAACGTAACTATTACTAGCTAATTCCACTTCACTTTCGGCTTATTTAACAGCAGCAAAAGTGGACATGATAGTCACAAATTTTGTCATGCTTATTTGAGTTAAGAGAACTGATGCGGATGTTCTTTTAATTGTTATTCAAACGATGTATGTATTGTGACCAACTCAACGAGTGTTGCCAACAGGGACGGTGTAGACTAGAGTGCCCTCTGGTGGACAAACTATACATCTCCAACACTCATGGCATGGTTCAAGCGCGTTTCGTCCGTTTTTATTTTATTTTTGAAATATTCATTTATCGGCCATTATAACTGCCGATACCGATAGTTTGGAAAATGCCTAATATCGGCCGATAATATCGGCCTGCCGATATATCGATCTGGCTCTAAATGAAAGTCACTGGTATCCAATGTTGTTTCTTCGTATGGACAAAAAATGTCATCTTTTTTTAACTTCTGCTTACTTTCTGTGTTGCTTGTTGTCGTGTTCCGTTTTTCTATTGTGCTTTTCAAGGGCTTGCCGTTGCATTTGCTCTACATGCTCTCATTTTTAATTAAATTCTTTGAAGAGCTCTTTGATAAGGGTGGGATGTCTAGAATTCCCTGTGATCGACTGATGATGATTCATTTCTGTCAGCTTAATGAAAATAAAACTGAGATGAATATTTTTTGCTCTTTTACTGCTGGTAATCAACTAAAAGTCCCATAACAGCAATATTTGAACCTCATTTTTTGAATTTTAACATCAAGAGACATTTTATTCAGATTTGGTTGTTTTGCTGTTCTCTCACAGAAGGATTTTCTGACAGTTATGGATGCATTCAATACTTCTCCATTAAATGTCTTTTAAAACTCATGTTTAAAAGGTTTTTGAAGAAGTCTCTTATGTTCATAATAATAATATATTTCAAAATGTAATAATTTACTGCTCCAGTCTTCAGTGTCACATGGTCCTTCAGAAATCATTCGAATATATACGATTTGAAATCAGTTTTTGTGGAAACAGATAAAAAAAATTTTTTAGGATTCTTTGATGAACAGAAGGTTCAAAAAACAGTTTATTTGAAATAGAATAATCTGAAACGCTTTAAATGTCTTTACTGTCATTTTTATCCATTGAATGTGTCCTTGCTGAAAAACAAATCAAAATCTTTTGAACGGTATATATCTGACCTTCTTCCAACTCCAGTGGTTCGATATGTGGCAGCTATACTTTGATTTTAATTGCTTGATACTAAGAGACCACATCACTCTTTTACTGGCCTCATTGCACTTGCTACCAGTACATTTTTGAATTGATTTTACAATGCTATTCATTTTTAAGGCCCTGCATGGGCTTGCTCCACAGTATATTAGCAATCGCCTCTCTTATCTAACTCTATCTACCTCCAGCTCCCTGAGGTCATCGAACCAATTACTACTTTCTGCTCCCCTCTTGCTTTTAAGATTTGAGGGAGATCAGGTTCTCTCAGGTGTGGCCACTAGACTGTGGATATTAAAAGCAGTTTTCAATGTTGATTAAAGGCCTGTTTTTACTCCATTTCTTTTGTCAGATGTGCATTGAAGTGTATTTAATAGGTTAGTTTACATGTAAGTTGTTTCTTTTTCAGTTAGGGTAAGTTCACGTCTCTTGGTTCTTTTGGTCTGGCTTCAGCATTCGGTCCTTTTTAGGGTCTCATCTTGTGACATCCCGTCCTGTTTTACAGCTGTAATCAAAATTGTTGTAAATCAGTGTTATTGGCAAATTGTACAGCTGTATGTGGTGAAATCAAACCAAAGGAATTGAAACAACTCAACACAACTAATGTTTCAAGCGGTTTCCCCAAATTCAACTGAAAATGCAATTTCTGCTGTCTTAAAATGATTCAACCCCCTGGATTGAATCCCTGCAAAACAGGTGTTGTCTCAAACACACCTGATGCAACTAATCAAGGGCTTCATTAGCTGCACCAGGTGTGCTTGAGCTAGAACACATGAAATATCTGAACTGGCTAGTTTTGTTGAGTGTCAAAAGAATGGTGCAGAAAGTTAAGAGAAGATACCATCTCTGCTATCTTTTTGTATCCTGTTCCTTTTTTTGTTTGTTTTTTAAGGGACATTTTTTGTTTACACTCAAAATTTAAATGCGCCAGAGTTAGCAGAAAAGCTCATTTTCATCTGTAGTCCCTTGGCATGTCAACACGTCATCTTATTACATTAATAAAAAAAAAAAAAATTAATTAAAAAAAGTTTCCCAATCACGTTTGAAGCGGTTGACCAATCACAACACACTGGTCCAGCCGACCAATCAGAGCGCATTGCGCAAGGAGGGGCTTCATAGAGACAGGAACTAAACAGGGGTGCGTTTCCCGAAAGCATCGTTAGCCAACCATGGTCGCAAGTTCCGTCGTTATCAGCATAGTTCAACGAGTCGGTGTTTCCCGAAACCATCGTTCCAAGGAACATTCGGAAACAGCATCGCAAAGTTTGGTGGTTTGAACGACAGCTCTCGACCTGTGGTTAGAAGCATCGTTTCTATATTTCATGACATTTGGAAGTAATAAATCCTTTTCTTGAGCAAAATAAGCAAGCTGACATTCAGTACAACCGGTGCCTTTTATTCAGCATACATACAAATGGAATTTACGTCTTTTAGTTTTTCAAAAGATTTGAAGTAACGTGCTTGAATGTGTGAACGTGCTCTACTATGCAAGAACGAGCCAAATATTGAGTCTGGTAATAAAGCAAAACAACTGAGAACAATTTTGAAATAGTCCTCAGATGACATGTCTGTAATTTATATAAAACAAATCTAGCGTTAATTGCATCTCAAATAGTTTCATTAAAAGTAGTTATTACTCCACCACGTGCGAAACCAACGTGGTTGAACGATACTTTGCGACAGTGGGTTTCGGGAAACAGCCGTGACTAGCTAGTTGATTTTTCCAACGATGCATCGTACTATGGTAGTGAAACAGTGAACTACGTCGTTGTACGGGAAACGCACCCCAGAGCGAAACTGACAAGGGTAAGGAAGGATCTGCTAAAATGTAAAATAGGTGTTTTTGAACATTTTTAAGCATGAAAACCTGTTCTAGTCGAGTCTAAAAACAAAATGGCATAATAGGTTCTCTTTAAATATCTATCCATTGTTTGCTTAATTGTTTTTCAATTTACCTCTAGGTGCCATGTCTACTTCCTGTCCTGATGTTTAAACTGGGCCGAGTGTCCGATCCAGCTTTGTCTCTCTCTGTTCTCTATACTCTGCCAAGACTGGGAACCCACAAGGTACAATCATTAATATCCACTGTTTACCTAAATCAGAAACTTAATAAAATAATATTTTGGATTTTGAAAGTTTTATCAAGAAAGATATTTGGAAGTTAAATTAAATGTACAGAAAGCTAATCATTCACTGTTATTAAATTGTATTAAAAAGATGCATTAACATGTTTGGCAATCAAAATTAAAGGGATAGTTCACCCCAAAATGAAAATTAGCCCACTTCAAGTCATCCTAGGTGTATATGACATTCTTCTTTCAGACGATTGCAATTTGAGTTCTGGTTAGTAACTTGTTATTACCCAGTAATTGTAATTACTATAATAAGTACATAGTATGTACATGGGTAACAGGATTGTAAAAGGAAGCGTTACCCTTTTATAGACTTCAAAACAGAAACGGCCATTCACTGCCATTATAAAGCTTGGAAGAGCCAGGATTTTGTTTTATCTAAATCTGATTGTATTCGTCTGAAAGAAGAATGTCTTGTACACCAAGGATGGCTTCAGGGTGAGTAAACCATTTTATTTTTAGGTGAACTATCCCTTTAAGAATACAGTACCATTAACGGGTTATTATAGCGCAGTTTCACAGAAATATGAGTCTAGTCCGTCTGCAGGGATTTGGGATGCTTTGCTTCCTCTGTTGCCATGGCAACCGCTCACCTGCACTGTAGGCAACTCCAGCCATTAACCTGACCGCTGTCTGTGCCATTGTTATTCATTTGATTCCACTAACAATTCATATTATTCATAAATCTTGTATGCCAAGTGTGTACTTCTGTAACATTTGGCCTGCTAGTAAAATGCTGCATCAACAAAAACACATTCTGTAGCTTGCACAATGAGTGCACACTGTACTAAAAGATGAATAAATGAGAGAGGGGAGATGTTTGGTGTTTTTGCTGATGGTATTTTATATGCTTAGGCACTCTATCATCAGCCTTGGAATGGGGGTGGGAGTGTTTTGCCCTTTAATGTAGTCCTTAATTTGAGTTTTTTGTAATCTGTGAGATACTTTTCTGCTTAAAAGCACAGCAGAACACAAACTGGCCTGTTGGTATTAAGCATTAAAAACATCAAACCATTAGGTAGTTATATATATATATATATATATAGTTTGCCTATATCCAGTCCTGTTCATCGTTATGTTTTGGCATTATGTGTGTGTGTCCTGACTGAACGCTTTTGTCTTGTAGTTCTGTATCCCGCAGGTGCTTCATGTTCTGCAGACTCTGGGTAGTTCATCCAGACTGAGGCCTGTGGCTCTGCGGCTCTTAACTCTGTTATGGAAAAAACAGGTGCAGTTAATGTTAAAATAATTCAGATCTGTTCTTAGTGTGTTGTGTCAGGTCTATGAGAGCATGATGCATTGATTCTGTTCATTTCTTTTGTTGAAAATCAGTATTTAAAATTGATGTATTTCCATTTGACCAATTTGGTTTATGCTTTGAAATAGTATATTTATGTACTATTATTTATTATTATATTATATCTAAAATATATATTAATTAAATGTATATATTAACTACAAGAAACATATTATGTTTTTTAATATAATATAATATATCTTATTTCATTATTTTATTTATTTAAAATGTATATATTCATATATTGTTATTTTGTTTTATGTTGTGAAATAGCATTATATTGATATATTAATATATTTAATTATATTTCTATATGAGAGACTTAGGTTTCATCTTCTACTTTAATACAAAATATTACATTTATATATTACTATTATTATTATATTTAAGTCTGAACAGCTTCTGTTTTTTTGTCTAATAATTAAATACAAAATAATTTATTAGAATTAATTTTTGTTATATAATATTATTAGCGTGTGTAATGTACTTTGTAAGTGACACTTCAAAAAAAGTTTTTAAAAAATCCCAATTTTATTTACCTGAAAAATGAGTGAAATAAAATTATGCATATAACTTAATAGTTTGAGCCCTGTAGTTAATAAAGCAAAAATTATTATTATATTAATTAAACTTTAAAATTTCAGGAATGTCATTAGTTCACAGAGAATTTGTTAAAAAAACAAATTAATCTTTATTATTTCACAGTTAAAATGGATATATACATAATTTGCCATCTTGTTTTGTCCTTTGAAATATAATGTAATTTTTTTTATATATTATTATCAATAATTGCTTTTAGGTCTGAGAGACTTTAGTTTCATCTACTAATAGATGTTTATTTATATATTGTGTTATGTTTAAGTTTGACTGGCGTTTCATCTAATGATTTAATTCAAAATAATTCATTATCATTAATCATTTCATATAATATTATTAGCATGTCATTTGAGTACAAAAAAAATAAAATTCATAACTTTGCTTTACAAAAAAGAAGAGTGAATTAAAATTAAGCACATAACTTAATGGTTTGATCCCTGTAATTAATGAAATAAAAAATGATTGTGAGCTTTATTATTTTAGCAATCTCATTTAGTCATGTGACAGTTGGCAAAGAATTTGTGTGTTTTAGAAAAATGTAAATTTTCACTTAAATTAGTCATTATCAATTCAGATTCAATCTGCATGTCTGTTTTGGTACCCAGACCTGCTATAATATCTGTATCTGTATGATCTGCTGTACTGTATATCATAGTTCTATTACTTTCAGGATAGATTTCTGAGACTTTTGACCATTTGTATATAGGACCGTGTGTATCCTGACCTGCAGAGACTGATGTCACAGCTTGAGAAATCGTCAGTGGTCATTGGAAAAGATACGCAGTGGGAGCAGATATTGGCCAGAGCAGCATGTATCAGGGACATCTGCAGAGAGAGGTCTGCTTCATCCAAACCTTCAAAACTACACTTCATTTAGCAAGTGTGATGTGCTGCACATTAAGCCACCACTGTGCTAACTTCTGATTAGTGGTGGAACGGATCACAAAATTCACGGATCGGATCATTTATGGTTTTTGAGCCACGGAAAAAAAAGAAAAAATGTAACTTTTTACTTTAATAAATCATATTTATTACTTAAAGCTGACTTGAAGTTCATCGATAGCTACTACATCAAAAACTACTAGCCTAACTGATAAAGTTCACACATTATTTAAAACAAATACACAAACTACAAGCAGAGATGAATACTAAATGACAAGTTTACTAACAGTAGTATTCTAGTATAGAAATGAATAATTAAGCCTAAATGTAAAATAACTCTACTTGTTCACTGTAGAAATTAAATTTAGTTTCATTTTTGTTAAAGCTGTATTTTGTTGTTTTATTAATATTAATGACACAGACAACAGTAGGAATATTAGATGCGTGCTGTTACTTTAAGACCGACTGTACGGAGCGAAAAAACTGAGAAACATCCGGTATTTTTTAGGGATGCACGATATATCGGCCGATTTTTGCTCATTTTTATGTTATCGTTATCGGCCCGATAATAAAATTTGGCTGATATATTAAAGCTGATAAATAATGAATTATTTCCTTCAACACTTGACACCTGAGACACTTAAGATGCACACTGTTCAACATGATTGATCTTAATTGCTTGAAATATGATTGGAATCAAAAACGAAGTGCAAAATGTGCTGTCATATCGGCTGCGTGAAATTATAATGAGAACATTGTAATTGTGTTAGAGAACGGATTTCAATTGTGAGACTTTTGTTTTTGCAATCAGGCTTTCAAAAAATGATATAAAAATTTGATTTAGATTTATCGGCCGATATATCGGTTATCGGCTTTCAAATATAAAGAATTATTGGTTATCGGTATCGGCCAAAATGTTCATATCGGTGCATCCCAAGTATTTTTCTTACTGTTCACTGTATAACTGTTAACTTATGACGAGTTGAGTCCCGATATTCGCCTCTTCTTCTGCGTTTAAAGGTTTTTGAATCATGGCAAGACGAAACACATCCGCTCTATGATGGTTAAATTCAGCAGTTAACATTAATCCGAGAATCACAACCGTGGGGCCTGACCCGTACGGATCACGGATCACCCCTACTTCTGATTTATTGGTCTCTAATAGACCACACTAACAGTTGACCATTAAATGTTCCCTGAGCTTTGCCACGCTGGTGTCATTCACTCTGTCGGTCATGTTGTCCCAGGCCGTACCAGCACGGAGGAGACATGCTGGCCGCCGTCAGAGACACACTGCTGCAGTTCTCCAGGAAGGATCAGGCTACCCCCGCTGCTCTGGCACTGCAGGGCTTACAGGAGCTCTGTAGGGCTGAGGTCAGTCTTTCTGTGCCAATTAGAAGATTAGAAGAATGAAAGAGAATATGAAAATGCATTTTTATTTACAAACTACTATTGGGTAAACCACTGCCACTGTGTGCCCTCCTGTCTATTATGAAGAGGAAAATTATAATCAGTTCAGGGCTTAACGAGGGTTTTCGCTACGTTGGTACTGGGTTGTAGATTTGTATTTGCTCTGCAAACATTCTCACAATCCATAATATTTGATATACACTCACCTAAAGATGAATACATGCAAGTGTGTGTATATATATATATATATATACAAAATAATTATACACAGTTCACCCTCATTTATTATGTAAACACAAACTTTTATTTTGGATGCGATTAATCGTGTGAATAATCATTTTAATGTGATTAATCGTGATTAATCACACTTGTTATCTTCCCGGTCAAAAGTGACCAGACACCTAAAAATGAAACTTTCTCCATCCCAGTAAAACCAATGCAATTTATTTTTGTTCTATAATATTTATTCTTTTTAATTTAGTATTTTGAGACCATTTAAATGAATTTATTAATATTTATGCAATATTTATGGTTTATTTTTGCCATAGAAAAATATATTATTTTCTATATACATATTATTTTCTTCAAAAAAATATTAATGCAGTATTTTAGTTTAATATAGAGTCTAGGCCTTCAGAAAAAAAATATTTTTTGAAGAAAATTAGCACCATCTGGTTACAGTATAGAGAAAAAGCGTAGAATCATGGTGTAACCACTTGATGGCATGTACAGCTCTCTATGGAGAGGCATGTGAATTCCCCAGCTGTTTATGAACACATTTTTGTTGTTGTTGTTGGTGGATTTGTATATATAGTTGAAACAATCTCAAAAACTATTTCTTATAAAAAAAATGACAAAAAACAAATATTCACAATTTTTTTTTCTTTTTTTTTTTACAATTTCCCATTCATTTCCTATGGGGGTCATTTTTGACCAAAGACCACAAGTGTGACTATTTTTTTTAAGACCACTTAGCATACTCAGATCATGACCTCAATTTTTCTGTGTGTTCACATACATAATGCCATAAAAGTCACCAAGTTTCGTAACATCGCGATGAAGCTGTGATTTTTAAAAGTTCAAAACATACTTTTTGTAATCAAAATTTATTGGTGTGTATGTGTATAAAAGTGTGTTTGTATGTGTGTGTGTGTTGGTGGGTGTGTCTGTTTTGCACTCTAGATGGTGTAGAGTGTCACCCCTTTCTTGCGGTGTACTTTTTTTTTTTAGAATTGTGGCCGATTTGTAGATTGTACATACAAAAATTCAGAGAATTTTTTTGTATCAATTTCCCATTCATTTCCTATGGGTTGTCATTTTTGACAGAAGAGCAAAAGTGTGACTCATTTTTTTACGACCACTTAAATTGCTCGAATCATGACCTCTTTTTTTGTGTGTTCACATACCCAATGCCATAAAAGTCACCAAGTTTCGTAATTTTCTGAAGAAGCTGTGATTTTTAAATATTCAAAACAGATTTCTTTAATCACAATTTATTGGTGTTTTTGTGTATAAAAGTGTGTGTGTATGTGTGTGCGTAGGGGTGGGTATGTCTGTTTTGCACTCTTGATGTTTTACAGTGTCACCCCTTCAATGCTGAGCACTTTTTTTCTGCATCATGGCCGATTTGTAGATTGTACACACAAAAATTCTCAAAGTTTTTGTGTTTTTGTCAATTTCCCATTCATTTCCTATGGTCGGTCATTTTTGACCGAAGAGCACAAGTGTGACTATTTTTTTTACGACCACTTAGCCTGCTCGGATCATGACCTCAATTTTTTTTTGTGTTCACATACCCAATGCCATAAAAGTCACCAAGTTTCGTAACATTCCGATGAAGCTGTGATTTTTAAAATTTCAAAACAGAATATTTTTCGGTCAGAAATGACCGAAGAGCACCTGAGGGATATACATATATATATGTATATATGTGTATGTATATATATATATATATATATATATATATATATATATATATATATATATAATATTGGTTCTCTTACACTGTTGAGCCCTGCATTTGAATATTCTTGTCATCTGCTTTCTGTTCAGGTAGTTGATATCAGCTCCACGTGGAAGGCACTGTCTCCTAAGCTGTGCTGTGACACCAGACCCCTGGTCCTGAAGGCCACAGCTGAACTTCTGGCACTAGTGCCTGCTTTAACCATCAAAACAGAAGAATATGAGGCACGAGACCACCAAACACTGTTTCTCATTGCTACTGTAGATGTGTGGTATTGTGGAGCAGTGTGTGAACTCTCTACATTTCACACACTGGATGATTTACTTCAGGCTCTATGTCCTTTTCTTACAGAAATTCAGAAATGAGGCAGTGAGTGTTTTATGGGGCTACGCTCTCAGTCAGGTGAGCGCTGACATTTTCAAATGGTAATGAAATGAAGGAATGGGCCGGACTAGTCGGCCAATGAAGAGTCATGCCATTTTTGTATTCATTTATATGTAGCAATTTTTTATTTGCTTTTACACTGTACCTGTGATGAGTGAGCAGTAATAGTCAAAGCTTTTTATTGGCTTCATCAGGACCCAGTGGTTGCAAGCCAAGGTTTTAAAGCCCTCTCGGAGTATCCTGAACCATCTCACACCATCCTACACTTACCAGAACAGGTGAGAACGTCACAGAATGTCCTCACATTATTTCTGTCTACCTTTTATTTATACCGAATATCTGTAATAGTGACGTGATCTCGCTAACAGGCCAGGCCCGTACCAAAGCAGCCTGATGAGGACGACGAAGGGAAGGAAAATGGGAACGAGAAGGATGAAGATATTTCAGTGCCAGGGGCGTCATACGTCAAACTAATTTGTCTCACACCGCAATCCATTTTACCAGGTATGATATAAGATCATGGTGACTAACAGACTGTTTATAGTCAATGTTCTTTCGACTTGCATTTCACAAAACCTCAGTTTAAAGGGGTTTTAAAAAGATGTAAAATAAGTCTCTGATGTCCCCAGAGTGTGTATGTGAAGTTTTAGCTCAAAATATCCCACAGATATTTTTAAATAGCATATTAACGGTCTAGGTAAACTTTATTATCCCACAGGGGGAAATTCATCCGTTACACGCCCTTGTCACAACATATTCTCTAAAAACAAACACATGAAATGACAGAAATGAACAGTGACAACATAAAAGAAATGACAATAACAATCCAACATTTATTTATTTATTTTTTTCTCTCTGGGAAACCTGTATGGGGTTATGGATGTTGTAAGCATATCCTTATTTTGATTGTGTATTTTTTATTTTTCGCAGATGGTTTCTTGACTTGTTTTTGATGATGGTAGGGGACAAAAGGGAAAGGGAGTAGATTATGGGAGCATTGTTTGAAAGTGTGTGTGTATGAATGAGAATGTCAATGTATCTAAATGTTTGTAATAGTCCTGTGTTGTATTTACTTTATTTATGAATTTCTATTCTATTATGACCCGTCCTTCGGATGAGACGTTAAACCGAGGTCCTGACTCTCTGTGGTCATAAAAAATCCCAGAATGTCTTTCGTAAGTGCAGGGGTGTAACCCCGGCATCCTGGCCAAATTTGCCCAGTAGCCTCTGTCCATCATGGCCTCCTAATCATCCCCATATACACCAATTGGCTTCATCACTGTCTCCTCTCCACCAGTAAGCTGGTGTGTGGTGAGCGTTCTGGCGCAATATGGCTGCCGTCGCATCATCCAGGTGGATGCTGCACATTGGTGGTGGTTGAGGAGATCCCCCCCTTCTATGTGAAGCGCTTTGAGTGTCCAGAAAAGCGCTATATAAATGTAACGAATTATTATTATTTATTATTATTATCTTGTTTGTTGTAAAGAAGGGACCCCCTCAAAAATGAGATGGTTCACCTCAAGGGGGTATCCTTAAAAACAAATAGGCAAGGCAAGGCAAGTTTATTTATATAGCACATTTCATACACAGTGGCAATTCAAAGTGCTTTACGTGGAAGAATTAAAGAAGTCAGAATAATTAAAACAGTTTAGAATAAAAAAAAAAGCATAATAATAAAAATAAAATACAGTTTCGAAAATAAAATGTACAGTAACAGTCGGACGAACAGTGGCACAGTGCTCATTCAGTAAATGCAATCAATATAAATAAAAACAATCAAGAGTAAAAATAAAATAAAATAAAGTAATACCCCTATCTGAGATGGAAGAGATTGAGCTGGTTTACGGTGCTACTGGGCCTCCAGCCCAGGGACTTCTTATATTCTCAGCAGTAATTTACTTCTTCACTCGCCTCATTGGAGTGAAATAAACAAATAAACAAACATCTAACATTAAAAAGAGGTCTAATATTATCAGGTAGCTAAAAAATGTGATAGCTTGCGATGTGCTCGATCATTGTACAATCTGATCGCTGTTGGTACAAATGATTTGTTGTACCTTTCTGTTTTAATTCTTCATTGTAAAATTCTACGAGTTGACCTATTACTTTCAATTTTCACAAATTCCCATGATCGATTGTCGTTTAAATTAACAATCAATTTATCGATTTTTCATTAGCATTAATGGCAAACTCGTGTTTCTGGGCGGGGTTTATGTAAATTTTAGGGTTTGTGATGTCACTAACCCGGGAGGAAGCTTGTGTAGTCCATACCTGCCGTTTATTGTAGTCCTCAAAGCGATTTCTTTAAAAGAAAATATCTCCCTTTGCTTTGAACTTTGAGCGTTGTGACTTTGCAGATGTTGTTTATGCTCAAACAGCAACATTACACACAAACTAAAGTTAGAAAAGTGAAATCATAATCAACCACCCCTTTAAACGACTGTCAAATTAGTCAATGCGCACATCCCGAGTAGAAATTCTGACTGATTTTATGTACTACATTTTTACATATCGTAGACCCAAAGTGTGATCGTTTCACAGTTACAGTTTCACAGTTAGTGTCAGTGTACTTGCCTTAAAGCAAAACATGCAGCATAACTCGCCCACAACCAATCGCCCACGCCAATTTCATTTATTAAGTCAGTGTGGTCACAACAGAGACTACACTGACTTAATAAATGAAACAATATATAATATATTATTGGCTTATCATTATTATAAGGACTACTGCTTTTAATGTTTTGTTTAGCCTACTTAATTCATGAATTTTGTCTTCCAATGCAGCCCTTGAGACCTTCCTAACAGCTGTTGTGAGGCAGGAGATGAACCAAATGCCCCGCGGGGTGTACCATTCAGCGCTGAGCGGGGGGAATCTGCGCTCTGACCAGGGAAAAACTGTCTGTGGGATTCCTTCCTTCATGCTGAAAACATATGAGAAGAACAAGCAGCCGGGTCTTAAACCTGGCTTAGCAGGTACAGATCCATTCAGCTCGCTAATGTGGGTGTTTAAAGAACACTAAAAATGATTATAGGTAAAAATGTTCTGTTTGTGCAGTCATATGTATTTTGATTGATCGGTTTCAGCTGGGCTTCTACTCTGTTATGACCTTCCTGTTCAGACTGACAAAGATGGACGTCCAATCAGCCGCTTCCTTGTCAGCAGGGGGCGGAGTTATCAACAAATGTTAGCCACCCTTATTCACGAGGTACCTTTCAGCATGGACTTATTGGATGAAACTCAAGAACTTGAATTATATTTTAATTTTAAAAAGTTATATTTTACCCCAAAATAATAATATTATTAATCATATTATTCTTTTCACATTTTCCTTCCAAATTTTCATTATTGTAATGTTTGGACGTTCAATTTTTGAGTTTATTTGTAATTCCCTTTTTTGTTTTAGATTCTAATTTCAGAAATTATTATTTATTTTGTAAAATGTTTATTTATTTGTCAATACAATAAAAAAATCTATACAATGAAAGGAAGTGCAAACAATAGTACTACAATGTATAAAATTATAAATCCTTTTTTTATGATTTGAATCCTTTATATTGGTCATATGCTTTCAGTGTTTTGCTGTTTTGTTCCTCTCAGGTGAACATCCAGCCGTCGGAGTGGCACCGCTCTCTGCTTTTGCCTCAGGCCTGGCGGGGCTTCATGAGCCGGGCTTACCATGGAGCTCTCCGGGTAATTCTGTGTGACTGTATAACTATCACATCAGATATAGGAGAAGACGAGCATTTATGATTAAGGCCATCATTTATGAGATTATTCTCATTATTGTCCAGGGTCGAAAGGCAGAGCTGGAGATGCTACAGAAACAGGGTAAAGAGAGTCCAGAGGAACTGCAGTATAAACAGCACTATGCCTGGCTCTGGTAAGATTCACACATCCAGACTGAGCTGGAGTTTATGTTAATGTCGTGATGGTCTTCCATTTCGTGAGACAAAAAAAACAAAACGAAAAAGTTCAGTTGTATCAAATTTAAGGCCATAAAAAAATCTTTAATATCATGAATTGTATAAGAAAGTCTTAATTATCATTTCAAGAGCTCTTACATCTGGGGACACAAAAACAGGAGTCGTGAAACAGCTGTATGTTATTATTAAATTTCAAAAAGGCTATTTAATTGCGAGCACTGCATATTTCAAACGAATTGTTTGCATGTTCTACAGGCTTACTCTTTCAAAGCAGTTCACAAACAAATGCCAAGCACCAGGGTAGATTTCTGCTTTTCTATAAGCGCCACCTACTGCCAGAGAGTGAACAGGTTATTATTACTTCAGGTAATCACATTATGAAATAAATGTGTTTTTTCTCCAAAACACATTGGGAACAATTATTTGGCCCCTTTTTATTAAAGCTATGGTATACGATGTTAAAAATCGGTCGAGACGGTAGGGAAGTTTTAAAAAACTCATCCCGCCCCTCCACACACCCCCCCCTCCCCTCTGCGCTACCTGATCCCTGACGTATGTCACGTCGAGTTCACGTCAACGCAAGATTAGCAACACATGAAATGTTCTAAACTCCCCACCACCACCATTATAATACTACTAGTATTGCTAAGGTTTTCAGTAATTGTTATTGCAGCACGCAGCGCATCTTGTTCAAATTCCGATCGGCTCGAACAGAAACCTCAAACAAGAAATATAATTACTTTGAACCGCGATCGGCGATGCTAAACGGCTAACATTCCAATGCCGACCGGCAGCATGAGCAAGTTGTCAAACTGATAAAAAGCCACGTAACACGTCACAGCATAAAAGAATAAATAAATGTTTACCTGCTCAACAAAAAGTCATCCGTGTCAGCGTCGTTTTCAGCCCCAGATCTCCCTGAAGCTTTCTCCAATGGTCAATGAAGGACGCTATTTTATCCTACTTCGAGTCCGAATCTTTCTTCCACAGACTTTCTCTTGCGTCCAAACTTTACAGTAGAGGTAAGCAGGGGCCGCTTGCTGTTGTCGTTTATATTTTTATCCATTGCTTTATCCATTGCTGATCTGACGCTACTAGCTAGCTACCATAGACAGTCTGTCAGCTGTTTGCTCACGCACGGAGGGGGGCGGGGGCGGTTGGGTTGGAGACGCGAGCGCCAGGCGGTGTTTCAAGTGGAGCTGGTGATTGGATGAGAGCAGTTGACCAATATAAGCTGTGCGGCCGCACAGCTTACATTGGCCAACTTTTCTGCGGCTGTACAGCCAATAGAGTGAATGGATTTTTTCCGTTCTTTTTTCTATTCATATTGTTAACCAGCATCTAAACGAGGATATTAATAATGAACAATCTTTGAAATCGTATACCCTAGCTTTAAATACTCCTTTTTCCGTGATAACAGCCCTGAGTCTTCTCCTATAATGCCTGATGTGTTTGGAGAACACCTGACGAGAGGTCAGATACAGATTCTCTTCAGTTCAGCACACTCATTTTCTATAGGGTTCAAGTCAGGGACTGGGATGGCCATTGCAGATGCTTGGTTTTGTGCTCATTTTTGTTTTGATTTTGATATTTGGTTTTGGGCAAGATGTCCAGGACCTCTTGGAAAATTAGGCCCACAGCATCTGATACAACAGCGTTTTTCATTTTACACATGGGATACTTTTTTATCCCTGTGTGAACCAAACCCATATTAAGTGTTTGCTGCCAAAAAGCGTCTTTTTTTTTGTTTGTTTCATACTAAAATTTACTTTGGCGACAAATGGTTTAAAATTCATTACAAAATGACTCAGAATAGTTTTGAAAATTGTTTGCAGATGCCATTTGATTTGATATTTTATGAATGCAGTTGTGAATGCAATGCCATTCATACATTTTTAAGTGTGACTTGAGCGTTCAAATACTTTTGGTGGGTGGCAAACTCTGCACATTCTTAAAAAGGTTTTTATCACAGTGAGATCAGATTTAGCATTAGAGTTTTTATTAAAAATTGATTTTAAAAATCTTATGTAGGCAATAGAGCTGTCAAAAATGCACTTTGCACATATATATATATATAGTTATCTTAAAAAAAGAGCTATAGATGTAGTTCAGATTCTCACTAAACAGCTCAAGGAATCTCTAACGAGCACACACGACCATAAACCACTTGTAATCTGACCGTTTGAATTATATTTCATAATTTTCAGCACAAAAAGCTTAGCATTTTGAGAAACTGTCAAGATGAATGCAGCACTATAATGAAAGCCTCTAAAGAGTGAACCGTAATTGGAGCTTGCACCATAGGGAGGAATGTGAGGGTATTATTTTATACATCTCGTTTGTGTCAAACCATCCAGAGCTGTAGAACTGTGATTGCTGTGGCCTTTTCAGCCGCTTCGAAAAACCAGAGACTGACATTTCGAAGTCGCATACAAATGCATGCTCAAATTCATATAATCTTTCAATGTAAACCGGTTGGCATGTATAGGCTGTTATTGTTCACACAGTGTCCCGCCATAATATGCCCTATCGCATAACCAGAACACCATAACTCAACCTCTAGGACGCCATTTTGACAAGCCTGTCAGCCAATGAGTGATTGATGGGATAGCATGTTCAGATGGCAGCCAGAGGCTTCATTCCCCACGGCATCACGGATTCTAGTTTGTTCCGCAGTCTTTGTGTAATGCAGTTATTACTCTCCTGGGAGCTGAGGGCAGTCTATATGCGGTCACGTGCCCTGAAGCATGCTGGGAGGCTTGGATGGTTTGAGAACACTGGGATTGTAGGGTTACAACTTTTCAAGTAAAGATAGTTTAAGCTTGAGGAAATGAGGTAAACTTTTGTCATAAAGGGAATTTGTGGGGTCCAAAAAGTATGACAATGATTTTGAAATTGAATACAAACTTTACTTATTGTTTATATTATATTGATCTTTAATGGGGACTCATTATGCTTTTATACATTAAACTTTTTTTAGTGTGCAATGTTGCTGTTTGAGCTTGAAAAAGGTCTGCAAAGTTTATAGCCATTCCCAAGTGAGTTCTTCTCTATATCAGTGTCACTGTTTCTTAAAGCTACACTGTGTAACTCTTTTAGTTTATTCTTAGCTAAAAACGCTTAATTTTTTGTTTTTCAAAAATATATGTGCTCATTAACGTATATTTACTTTGTTCAAGTAATAAAGTATTCTCGTAAGTATTTCCGGTAAGGGGTTCTAATGTGGGTCGCCATGTTGCCCCTCCATCTTGAAAGTACATTAGCCAAAGAGGGACATACCCGTTAATTCAAGCTTCGCCTTTCGCGTTTACGTTTGAGTTAACACTCATGGACGAGGTCGAACTGGAAGCCATGTTAATCTTGGACTACATTGGCCACCGTAGGAGTTAAAACGAATTCGGAATTGAGAGGAACAGAAACTAATATTCCCTGGATGGTCATATTCCTTTTCACCGCTAGATGGGGGTAAAAATCACACAGTGTAGCTTTAACTCCCTGAAACTCTCTTGATATTCATCCAGGAACAAATATGTAACAACATTCCTCATTTAAATAATTCCCACCCAAGGCATACGCAAAATAAAGGGTACGAGGCTATGGAATTAATTTTGAGCCAATAAAAATGAACGTAACTTTTCAAGAAACGAATAAAAATATAAATTGAAACTGAATAAAATATCTTTGTAACTGAAAAAGAATGAACCGCAAGCAATTTTTTTGACTTTGTTTTTAATAGACTACATGTTTTGCTAACTATTCCTCATATTTCGTTTACTGATCTACACTTACAAATGCGCTTCCAGAGTTTTCATTTACGCTTCTGAAGTTTTCGTTTACACTCCCTGAGTTTGCGTTCGCTGTTCTGACACAAATCTCTCGTGGGGGCGGGGCTAGTAGAAGTGTATTCTCATTGGCTACTGAGCTTTTGATTGACAGCTTCTTGACCTGGAAGTGAAGACGTCAGAGTTGTGTTTACACGTGTGGATGTGAGCGTCTGTAAGCGCAGCTTTCTATTTAATTTTAGTAATATTAAGTTATGTTTGTTTTTTAATTTTATCTGTATTTACCTTCTGCTGCGATTACTTTGTCAACAGAAGCTTTTAGGTTCACAAGAGATCAGTCTATTCAGGTGTAATTGTACATCAAAGTACGCCCACTGTATGTGACTACTTAAAATATTTTGTCCAATGTTTTAGGAGAATATTTGTTTATTCTTGATGATTCGTTTGCATGTTAGGCTCTGAATAGGTTGTGCTATTACAATATAAAGAGAATAGCCTACTAGTATACGTGTGTGATATATTCAGCAGTCAAGAAAGTTTCACTTCAACCAGGTAATCAAGGTTGGCAACCATGGCCATCAAATTTCTCATTGTTACCATATGCATTTACACCATCAAATGATCATGTATGATCACTTAAATAAGAGGAATTTAAACTATATGAAAATTACAATCGTGGGTTGCTGTCAGATGATACAGACCTCAAAGGGCATTTCATTACATATTTCACACAAAGAATATTTTTGTTGGTATTTTTTTAATCATGCTGATAATTTTATTTATTTCATTTTGTTAATATTATTTTCTAACCTTTAAAATGGTAAATATATTTGAACAATCATCAACAGGTTCAATTATGACTTATAAAATCAGTTAAATGAATTTAAATAAAAAATCTAATAAATTTATTCATTCTTTATTGTCACTACAGCATATACACAAGTACCAAAGTGAAAGTCTTGGATGCAGTTATGACAGGAAAGACCAGAATCCACAAAACATTAACTGCATACTATACATGTAATGCACAGTATTCTCATAATATACATAATAAAATGTATAATCTCACAAAGATTTTTAATGAAATAATACATCTCTGTGAGTCCACATAACACAAGTGGATTGTACCCATGTATGGCAGTTGGTCGGAAATGATTTTTAATAGTTAAAACAGTTTACATTATTAGTATTTATTTTTTTTTATTCTATTGTTTCACTTCAGTATTGATTCATCCACTGAGGTCACATGGACATCACGGTCACTGTGTGTGGTTTTTAAAGCATCTTTAGGGCTTGCAGAGATGGATTACTTTCCTTAAAATCTTAATTCGTATTTATCTGTAGAAAGAAAGTAAAATGCATCTGGGACAGCATGAGGGTGAGTAAAATAAGTGAGAATTTTATTTTTGGATGAACTATTCCATTCATATGCTGTTGGTATGCTAATCCATGATCAGCAGAGACTAATAAGAATAAACTGCAACCTCTTGTGTACTGTGTTTGTTTTAATCTAGAGCTCCAAAGAAATTAAAATATTTGCTATTTTATAATATTAAAATAAAATACAACAGGTGTCTGAAGATAAGGATCCCAGTAATTCAAAGGTGATATGTCTGAACAAAGTAACATTATTGTCTGATGGAGACAGCTGATCTCTGGTATTATCACTCCATCCTCTGTGTCAGCATCAGAATTTTGTTTGTGGAAAAGTTGCTCAAATCCCTGGAAAATGAGAAAGGAAATATATTATAATCTAACAATACAAACTGCTTTGAACTCCCACATGCAGTAACCATTTGCAGACTTAAAATAATTATTTCAAACAAATTATATAAATGTTTTAAGGGATTTTACAGTACCAAATGTTTACCTGACTCACACACCATTTATCATCTGTAATACTATTGTATACCCAGTAGATGGCTCTATAGCCCAATAAACATTTATCCATGGCTGTGTAGCGTCTACTCCCTAGTTGCTGGATTTTTTCAGTCATAATTACTTGCATGTATTAGGTTTTGAATTTGGATATATATATATATATAAATTATTAAAGACTATTAAAAATTCAACATTTTTCTCCAAAATGTTTTTTTTTTTACATAATTATTACTAAAATATGGATACAGAAAAAGCATTTTGTTGCCTTTTGCAGAATAAATATTGCGCCCAGGGTTATACTTGGGAACAAATGAGTGTTAACATATTATGAATGGAGACGTGGAAAATGGTCAAGTACTCTCTCTCTTCTTTTAAAAACTCTGCATCACAAATTAATCAGCAATTGGCTTTACATTGCCAAAGTTGAACCGGGCAGTGATTGACAGGGCTCTGGTCCAATGGCATCGGTCATTGTCTGATACAGTACATTTTGTACTGTAGGCTACAGATACTGTACAGTACTCTAGCACAATGTTGTTTGGGGTGGCAGAGGGGAAATATGATCTAATTGAAGCAAATATGATCTAATCGAAGACTGTAACCGTATGTAACGTTAGATAAACAAGACATGTAATGATTGGGCTAACAACTTACCAATTAAATCAAGACAACACTGCTGTATAATGTTATGGGCTCTCACTGAGCTCTAATATGCCTCTCCACCTGAAAAAGCAAGAACTGTATTATAATTAGTATTAGTTTAGTATTAATTAATAAAAACAATAAAAACAATCAGACTTACCACGAGTAGCCTATGCTATCCAGTATTCTGATATCGACGATGACAAATTATATCATTTGTCTGTACTATTCCTTCTATAAGAAATCATATCAACAATATAGTGTAGCAGTAAATAAATAAAGAAATAAACTTAATATCACCTAAATGAAATAGAAAGCTACGCTTACAGACGCTCACATCCAAACGTGTAAACACAACACTCACTGACGTCTTCACTTCCAGGTCAAGAAGCTGTCAATCAAAAACTCAGTAGCCAATAAGAATACACTTCTACTAGCCCCGCCCCCACGAGAGATTTGTGTCAGAACAGCGAACGCAAACTCAGGGAGTGTAAACGAAAACTTCAGAAGCGTAAATGAAAACTCTGGAAGCGCATTTGTAAGTGTAGATCAGTAAACGAAATATGAGGAATAGTTAGCAAAACATGTAGTCTATTAAAAACAAAGTCAAAAAAATTGCTTGCGGTTCATTCTTTTTCAGTTACAAAGATATTTTATTCAGTTTCAATTTATATTTTTATTCGTTTCTTGAAAAGTTACGTTCATTTTTATTGGCTCAAAATTAATTCGATACGAGGCCTGGGTGAGTCGCATTAGTAGTGCGTTGAAATGCGCGGTTATGGTGAGGGGCGTGACATTTCCAAAATAAGCTCAAGTGGTTGACCAATCACAACACACTGATCCAGCTGGCCAATCAGAGCACACGGTGCTTTTCAAAAGGAGGGGCTTCATAGATACAGGAACTAAACAGAGCATTACCAAAGTCCTTTTAGGCAGGTCATGTCACTCAGCCGCCATCTTGGCAACGCCACCGGGCAGCTATTTCGGACTAACAAGACCAGGCTCCTATCTAAATGAATGGGCAGAGACTCAGATCTGAACTTTCACTGGTCACCAGGACATACAAACTGCTTGTTTAGAAACAATAATAAAAAATGCTTGATGACCCCAAAATAAGGTTTAAAACGCCTTTTTCCCCACAGGTTATACCTTGACTGCGCATGCGCAAGGGTCCTCTCCTGCTCAGTTGTGCACACGCTACTGCTCGCTCGCTCTAGATTCTGGGAGATTTGAACTAATTTGCGCTCATCAGGAAGCCGCTATCAATCTGCAGGAGACTTGGGATGTCTGATATTTATACGGATCAAATCTGCCGCCTTTTCAAACAGTAACATATTTTCCGCTGTCGCACACCTCAACTGTGCGCATGCGTTGGTGGAACCAGAAGATAGGCTTAAATGTTCCCCCGCTTGACTGTTAAAAGCATACGATTGGCTTTCCAGCGGGAGGGGCGGGACATGTGGATGCATACAACTGCCATCTTTGGTGTTACAGGTTTTCCCTATATAGTTGTATTAAGGATTGAGGAAGTGGCATGTCTCTATATAAATAGTTTCTGGTGTTACTGACAGACTGGGAGGAGAGGTGCTGCAACAATCTCAAATATGTGACAAATACGTTTTTTTTTTACTTTCAGGTATGAAAACATTCTAGTAGAGCCCAAAAGAGAGATTTAGAAAAAGGGCGTATTAGAGTCCAAAAACCTGAGGCCATGTCCACACTAATACGTTTTCATTTGAAAACATATATTTTTCTCTCCGTTTTGGCCTTCTGTCCACACTGAGACGCCGTTTTAAGTCAACAAAAACGTATCGTTTGGAAAACGCTTTCCAAAGTGGATAAATGGAAAACGCCGTTTTCGCGTTGTAGTGTGGACAGTGAAACCGGAGGTATTTCAAAACGATGACGTAAGTTTAGTCATGTGATCCATGAAGTACCAATAGATATTCATGTTTATCGGTATTGTGCCTGTCATGTGTTATTCATTTTTACACTATTGCTAAAATATGTTACTTTCTATGTTACTTAATATGTGCTATTCTTCATAGCACTACAAAGATGACACATAATGTACTTAAATTTGCTGTCCTGCGGCAAAACAGGAGAGCAGTTGCGTTTTAGACCAAACATAGGACCAAACATGCGACCTGGACGCATCAGTGATGGTGAGATATTTTGCTAAATAAAATTATCCTGTTATTGTGCGATAACATTATTATCTCAGTGAGCTTTTGTGAAGTTTCACGCATGCGCAGTAAAGTGAATTTAGAAGTTTCTCATCCACACTGAAACGTCGGAAAACGGCTGAAAACGCTAGTGTCGTTTTTAAACGAAAACCCCGTTTTCAAATGTATCCGGATTAATGTAGACGTAGCCTGAGTCCACTATTGGAAATGCTTCTATTTGCAGTTCTCTGATTTAAATACAATTTTACTTCATAATTTATTAGCATATTAATTGGAAATTTTCAGTGAAAGATTTAAATAAATGTCTTTACTACCTTTAATGACAGCAGCACTCAAGAGCACTCATGAACTCCATTAGTTTGTGTAAAACTGTATAATGTGATCCTGTATGATTAGAGAATTATTCAAAGAGCATCAGTGAAAGCAACGTCTGTCCATTTAAAATTCAACCTAGTATCTTTCTTATCCATTTTATGCAATTTTTTCTCTAAATGATTCAGAATATTCCTGCATTTCCATGTTTAAATTGGATGAATCCCAGATTTTGGGCCTCAGACTTCTGGGACCCACTGTACTCGATGTAGCTGTGCGAGTGATACCTGCGCTCTTAAATCATTGCCTGAGGAGATGAAAGCTCTTCTGTCGGTCTATGGAGCACTTTAAATCATATCAACTTTAAATCAACTTTAAATCCCTCTCTTTCATTCGGTCTTTTCTCAGGGTCAGAGACCAACTGACTGATGTGGTCAAATCTGCCACCAAGTAAGTTACTGAAGCTGCCGATATTTTTTGTTAGAAGCTGAAAGTCTAAACCATTGATTTTTTATTTTCTTTGCTTTTATTATTAAACCAAGTGCTTTATATTCAGAATTTGCAGTTAGTCTTGATTCACTGCAGTCTCTTAGGGAAACTTTTCTCTGTGCTTTATTGATTCATTGTAAGCTCATAATTAAAAACCGAAATTGTCAGTCCTATTTTCAACATCAATAATGGAACAATAGCTATTCTGGTAAAAATCTATGAAAAAGTTTTTTGCTTTCCATTTCCATTGACAGAGATAGTCCGGTCGTTCAGGGTAACTCTATTTTAGCACTAAGTGGCCTGGCTGTCGTCTTAACCAGATACGAGAGCAACCTTCCTACACAGTCTGAGAGTGGATGTGAGGTGAGATGCGGCTTTATTAAGAGTCCTGGCTTTCATACTCACCTTTCAAAACAGTAGCAAAAAATATCTTGAAAACTTCCAAATAAAATTTACATATCCATTCGTAGGTGGTTCCAGACACCCTTCCCACAGTTCATTGGCTGTCGATGGTGACTGACACACTGCTCAGCATTGTGAGCAATAGCAGGAACCCGAAAGGTCAAGTCTTCCCATGGTTCATTCATGTGAGTTGTGACCCCTCAGATGGGGCGTTCAAGACATCATTTATTTTTGCAGATTTACAAATGTACTATAGGATTGCTAGGAGCGTTTTCTTCCTTGTGGAAGTTTTGCATTTGGTGGAGATGGTCCTCACTGCAGAACATGAAATCCACGGGGAGGAGTCAGATGCAGATCCAACTCGTCCCACCTTACATTCACCTAAACCTACCCAGCTCCACCCCTGATGCCTAAACTCACCCTTAAATCTACCCAGCTCCAACCCCTGATCCCTAAACCCACACTTAAACCTACCCAGCTCCACCCCCTAATCCCTAAACCCACCCCTAAACCTACCCAGCTACACCCCCTAATCCCTAAACCTACCCAGCTACACCCCCTAATCCCTAAACCTACCCAGCTACACCCCCTGATCCATAAACCCACCCTAAACCTACCCAGCTCCACCCCTAATCCCTAAACCCACCCCTAAACCTACCCAGCTACACCCCCTGATCCATAAACCCACCCCTAAACCTATCCAACTCCACCCCCTATTCCCTAAACCCACCCCTAAACCTACCCAGCTCCACCCCCTGATCCATAAACCCACCCCTAAACCTACCCAGCTCCACCCCCTAATCCCTAAACCCACCCCTAAACCTACCCAGCTCCACCCCCTAATCCCTAAACCCACCCCTAAACCTACCCAGCTCCACCCCCTGATCCATAAACCCACCCCTAAACCTACCCAGCTCCACCCCCTGATCCCTAAACCTACCCAGCTCCACCCCTAATCCCTAAACCCACCCCTAAACCTACCCAGATCCAACCCCTGATCCATAAACCCACCCCTAAACCTACTCAACTCCACCCCCTGATCCCTAAACCCACCTCAAAACCTACCCAGATCCAACCCCTGATCCATAAACCCACCCCTAAACCTACTCAACTCCACCCCCTGATCCCTAAACCCACCCCTAAACCTACTCAGCTCCACCCCCTGATCCCTAACCCACCCCTAAACCTACCCAACTCCACCCCCTAATCCCTAAACCCACCCTAAACCTACCCAGCTCCACCCCCTATTCCCTAAACCCACCCCTAAACCTACCCAGCTCCACCCCCTGATCCCTAAACCCACCCCTAAACCTACCCAACTCCACCCCTAATCCCTAAACCCACCCTAAACCTACCCAGCTCCACCCCCTATTCCCTAAACCCACCCCTAAACCTACCCAGCTCCACCCCCTGATCCCTAAACCCACCCCTAAACCTACCCAACTCCACCCCCTAATCCCTAAACCCACCCTAAACCTAACCAGCTCCACCCCCTAATCCCTAAACCCACCCCTAAACCTACCCAGCTCCACCCCCTGATGCCTAAACCCACCCCTAAACCTACCCAGCTCCACCCCCTGATCCCTAAACCTACCCAACTCCACCCCCTAAACCCACCCCTAAACCTACCCAACTCCACCCCTCAGATCTGGATCCAACTCCGCCCACTGGATCTCGTGTACTGCAATGAGGTGCTACTGGTTTGGTGAGCTAATAAAATATTAAAACTCAGTCAAATTAATATTTTGTGTACAGTTATTTAATTATCCGGTATCTCGGACTCTTGTTTCATACAAACGCAGCTGCTGCTATTTTGTGACTATTGTTTTGTTCACGGTTGGATTATAAGATAACAAACAGGTAAGATTTAAAAATAGTTTCATCTCAAATCAATATCTCTTATCCCCATAATTATTTATGTAGCGAAATGCTGTGTAATAAGTGGTATGACTGTAATCTGTATCTCTTAAATGTCCTTATAGTTTGAACATGCCGCTTGCTAGCAACTGCTCTCTCTGCGGAAGCTTTGCGTTTAAAGAGCTAATCAAATATTTAAACTCAGATCAATATTTCATGTCTAATTATTTACTTATGTGGCAAGTAGCCGTGTAATAAGTGGGATAATGTAAATCCTGCCGGTTATCGCAGAATAAACTGTGACAGGGTGATCTGGGCCTCGACTTGTCGGGGGTTTATTCTGCGATAACAACAAGCTGGATGTACATTATCTCTCACTTAACAAATGAAACCTTGTTGTAATTGTACATTATATCAAAAATGTGCAATTAGTTTTTCGTCTCACACACTTTTTAGCGCTCATACTCCGGTGAGAACACAGCGAGTGTGATCGCGCGCTCCTGTGCCGCTCTGGGTCTGGCGTGTTTGGTGCCGGTGTTGGTGACCTCACACAAAGAGAGCATTCCCACTATACTGGACACTCTAGCGACGGGACTGCCGGACTCGCCCACCGCAGACGAATCTCAGGCAGTTCAGTTTCACAGCGGCCTGGCTCTGGGCATGTTTCTAGCATGGCTGAATGATGAGAGGGTCAGGTGTGTGTGAGTTCATACCATTACAGAGACTTGTAACGTCAAAAAAATAGGACCTTTTCACCAGACACTCCCAGTTATAAATGAAAAAATTTAATAGCTGCATGATGTTTAATGAATGCTTACTGACGTGTTTACTTGTTTATTGCAGTGATATATCTGGGCAGTCAGTGGCAGAGCTGCTGAAGAAACATCTGGAACGACTGGAAGTTTGTTGCTTCAATCCCAATCTGGAGTACAAGTTAGTCTAATATAATATATATATATATATATATATATATATATATATATATAATTTTTTTATGGGTTGTATATTCTTTATTTCCCCCTGTACACTAATACACTCTTAAAGTTTTGTTTGCTCTTCTCTTTCTCAGTGCTGGTTGTGTATTGGGTGTTGGTTTGGTCCTGAGTTCTCTCAGTAGCAGTAGTCAGTGTGAGCGGGACCGTGTGCACGTGTCTCTGACACTGGACAGACTGGTGCAGACGCTGCAGGACAGCAGCAGCATGAGCCGCATGTTGCAGGAGGTAAAACCATATTAAAGGAGTAGTTCACTTTTAAAAAAAATCATCCAAGATATCCATGTCATTCTTTCTTCAGTTGAAAAGAAATGTTTTGATGAAAACATTCCAGCATTTTTCTCCATATAATGCACTTCATTGGGAACCAAACGATTCAAGGTCCGAAAGGCAGTTTCAGTGCAAACTGTTCAAAGGGCTTTAAACGACACCAGACGATGAATAAGGGTCTTATCAAGCGAAACGATCGCTCATTTAAAGGGTGTTGTTGGTTTATCAAAATGAACAAATCTTTTTCCGAGTCAATTTGTTCATTTCGTTCGTTAAATGAACCAAATGACACGAAAAAAGATTTGTTTATTTTGATAAACGAGTTCGAACAGGAGAGTCACAAACGCGCATCACAGAACAAGGCGACCATTGGAGCTTATAAAACTTAAACTTTGTTATTTATTTTTTAAATGATTGATCGTTTCGCTTGATAAGACCCTTATTCATCGTCTGGAATCGTTTAAAGCCCTTTCAACAGTTTGCAGTTTGCACTAAAACTGTCTTTTGGACCTTGAACCGTTTGGTTCCCAGTAAAGTCCATTATATGGAGAAAAATGTAAGTAAATTCAAATATATATAAATCAAGCACTAAAAAAAATACCCATTTTATTTGTTTACCTGCCAACATCAGTGACAATTCTTTCTTAAGCTGAACAATGTTTATAAATGCCACACATTGTTGGCGATGACAGAATTTTTCCTTCAATCAAATAAAGAATAGTTTTTTAAAAAATCCATCGAGTACTTTCAGTGTCAGTATCTGTGCAGCCAAACATTTCGTTTTCTTTTTCTCAGGTTTTGGCCTATTCTGTGGCGTGTGTCGGAGTTTCAGCATTTAGCTCAGGCATTATCGAGGCCAGTAAAGCTGAGGAAAGCATGAACACGCTTCGCTCCCTGACGGAGGAAAGCCAACAGGTAAGAACTGAAATCTAAGTTTGGGTTTGTATTGAAGAACACATTTATGATGCATTTTTGTGACTAAAAGCCAAATATTTGAGTCACACTTTAAGGTATTTCTTCTGTGTGCTTTTAAGACACCAGGCTTTGCTTTGGCGTTGGGTCTGACAGTGTTTGGCCTGTCTTGTTTTGGTCATGGTAAAGCTGTGGACATCCAGCCTCGTCTGCTGGCCGCCTGGACCAAAATACTGCTGGCTGAGGTGATGCACTATTGTTCAGAGAATCATATTGAGCTCAAAATTTCCATATCTTATGCATATTTTGCCATTATGCATGTATGAAGGGTTGCTGGCCATTATTGTATGTGGTGCAACCACTTTATTATCCATTTCAAAGCTGCTTCAGGGGTGGGGGGGAAATGTCAGTGGAAAGAAACGGTAAACTAAGAAATTCAGTGTAGAAACAAATGCAGTTTGTCTCCCCGACCCATGAGAAACAGTGTGTTGTTGTAAATGAACTATATATCAGGATCTGGGCTAAGGCACGAGTCCAGGATGTAAGGTTGAGTCTTTGTCTGTCTGAGATCTTCGTTTTGGTCTAGAAAGTTTTGGCATCAACACTAGATCTCAGCTTTCATGAGGGAGAAACTTAACTGTAATTTTTTTTTTTCATTCCCTAGGGTTGTCCCACAATGCAGAGGCTGTCCGCCCTCAATGGACTGATCGCATTAGTGGGGTCTGAGACGGCTCTCATTCAGGTAATTTAAGGGGGTCATATGAGGCTGTTTTAAAAGTTCTTTATTTTGTTTATTGGGTGTAATAGAATAGGTTGACAAACTTGACATCCTTCAAAAACGCATTATTCTTCACATACTGTACATTAGTGCAGTACCTCTATTCTCAGTGTATCTCAGGGATGCAAAAAGCGCGCTTTTCAGCGCCTCACGCTTTTTTCACGTCAGTTTGGGTGACTTGTGTGAATCGTGCAGATCTGAAGAGATTTTTGTTTTTTTTTTGGGGGGGGGGGTCTATATATAGGTAACACTACAAATATATAGGTAACACTTTACAATAAGGTTCATTAGTTAACATTTGTTAACTACCTTATTTAACCCTCTGGGGTTGTTCGTTTCAGAGTCGCACTCGGGGTGTTCGGGTCCGAATGGACCCAAAGGGCGGGATTCATATTTAAAAAAAAAATCATGATTTTTTTTTTTACTCGTTTTTTATAATACTTTTTCTTTTCTTTTTTGGTGTTTTGAGAAAATTTTAAAAAATGTATAATTAGTATTAATGCAATAATTATGACAAAATTTCCCCCCATTGAACATAATAGAAAAAAAATATATATTTTTTAATTTTTTTTAAAGCTGTATTTCATTTTAGAGTCAAGCCTAGGCCTCATAAAAGCAATTTTTGAAATGAGATGGATGCCATCTGGTGGACAAACTGAGCATTTTAAAAATGCAAAACACATGTATAATCTGAATTTTTTTGGTTTGTGTATAAAAGTGTGTTTGTGTGTGTGTGTCTGTTTTGCACTCTTGATGTTTTTTAGATTCACCCCTTCACTGTTGTGTTCTTTTTTTCAAGATCGTGGCTGATTTGTAGATTGTACTCACAAAAAAACTCACTATTTTCACATTTTTGCCAATTTCCCATTCATTTTCCATGCGGGTCCATTTGGACCCGAACACCCCAAGTGTGACTAGTTTTTTTTACAACCACTTAGACTATTCACATCCTGTCCCCAATTTTTTTGGGTGTTCAAATACCAAATACCAACAAAAATCACATTTCGGACCATTTCGAGGAAGCTGTGATTTAAAAAAAAAAAATTATTTACATTTTTCGGGTCCATTTGGGCCGAACAACCCCAGAGGGTTAACTTATTTAACCTATTTAACATATACTAAGAATGAACAATATTTTTACAACATTTATTAATCTTAGTTAATATTAATTTCAACATTAACTAATACATTATTAAAATCAACGGTTGTATTTGTTAACATTAATGTACTGTGAACTAAAATGAACAAATAATGAACAGCTGGATTTTTATTAACTAACATTTAAAAGATGAATAAATACAGTTACAAATGTATTGCTCACTAATAGTTCATGTTAGTAAATTCATTAACTAATGTTGACTAATGAACCTTATTGTAAAGTGTTACCCAAAAACTGTATATAATTATTGGTTCAAATAAAATATCGAAATATTTATTGAACTACGCTGATTAAATACACCATGGAAAATAAATTATATAAAATTATATAAACATAACTTACATTACGTATTATAACAAATGCTTAATGCGGCCTGGTTACACTACACTACATCCCTGTTTAATATTGGCCAAACAACATTAAGTTCATTCAAATGTCACCTTCATCTTTAACATTGGTCACTTCTGTGCGATAGAAATGCAACAGCCGCTGTAATTTCCTGAACAAGAACATGTGCGCCCACCCAAGGGTGTAGTTACATTCAAACATGCTTAAGGCATGAAGAAATGATTTTCACTGGACAAAAATGTTTAAATATGTAATCAAACATGAGTCTCAAGGGATAAAATGATCGACTACTGGGGGACTTTAATTTATACAGTGAAGACTATGCAGACAGCTAGAATGTCCATTAGCATATGTTTAGGTGCTAGTTAAATGCCAGTCTCGTATGGGCACTGCCCTTTTTCACCCACACCTGGGCCAGGCTGGTCTTAGTGTGGCAAATTACACTCCTCCATGCCCACCCACTTTCCAGACACTTACACACACACACACACATAGCAAGAGAGAGAGAGAGAGAGAGAGAGCAAATGCTGTCTCGCCTTTTTAAATGCAAATGCCACCACACTTGGAAGGTAGCCAGGAAGTGTCGCTATAGAAACGGTGGGACTTGACAGCGGTCTGCAAGGATTTTTTTTCTCTCAGTGTAAATCGGAGCCTTGTGAATGTCTCGGATTACTCAGCCGCCCCGCAGATGAAAAGATTCGTGTTAATGTGTCTTTACGTGACTTAAAGTCACTGAACAAACACTTTGGGCGCTTTCAAACTCCCACATCAGTTGATTCCTTCTCCAATCAAATCTTGAATGTAGCTTGTTTAGCTGGTCACTGTTCCTTTCAGGACTAACTGATTGCTTTTTTCGATTCTGTTTAGTAACTTTTTGCATGTACATAAGCGAATCGACATCAGAAAGTGAACTGCTGCTGGGAAAATAATTCGTCAGTAACAGCAGTGGGCAACACGAGGGCACTCTAGGGTTAAAGTAGTCCAGTTTGAGAACACTAAATATAAAAACACATGAATCCTTTCTGTTAAGCAATAGGTTTTTAACTAGTCTTGAAGGTCATTTATAGTCATAAAACTTGAATGTAAACACAAAATTGTAGCCTGGTTGTACAGCAGCCATTACTGTCTTCAGTCGGTGACATTAGATTCAGTCAGTCTAATATGCTTTGCTAATTGCTAATTTTGTGCATTGGTGCTTAAACAAATCTTACTGACCCCAAACTTTTGAACAAAGGGTTCGTACAAGTTATTTTTTTAAATGTAAGTCCTGTAAAACCCTCGAAAACAGCCATTTTTAGAGCCATTTCGCATGGCTACGAGTGTGATATTACTCATAAATACTAGGGATGGGCAATGATTAATCGTGATTAATCGCATCCAAAATAAAAGTTTGTGTTTACATGATATATGTGTGTGTATGATTATTTTGTATATATAAATACTAACACTTGCATGTATATATTTAAGAAAAATGTGTTCTTAATATATCAAATATTTATACATAATATTAATTATGTATACATATATATATAAAGTATATACATGCAAATATTTCTTAAATATATACATGCATGTGTGTGTATTTATATATACAAAATAATTATACACACCACACACACATATATTACGTAAACACAAACTTTTATTTTGGATGCGATTAATCGCCCATCCCTAATAAATATCCAAGTACTGTATATGGTACAGC
This sequence comes from Pimephales promelas, assembly GCF_016745375.1. The sequence continues at coordinate 21,892,813 of NW_024121876.1, read as the reverse complement.
TCTCATTCTTCAGGTATATTAATATCATATATTCATAAATTCAAAATCAGTTTGAATAAGAAAAGCTATTTTAGAATTTGAAAGATATTAAAGATGTTGTTTGATAAGTGAGATCTCTGATTGTACTCCTTGGGAAGTCCTGGAATTGTATTTTACAGTATCTGTACCAACCCTGTGAACAGTTGTGCATTGTTAAAACACTTTCAATTCACTTAACCGTTTTGTTTTATTCGTTGCAACTGGCTTAGTTTGAGTTTGACGTATGCTTATACTTTGTCCTTGAAGTCTTTGACTTTCAGAAAGTGTGTTTTTATCTCCATTAGTTGAAGAGTGACACGGAGGAGTCCTCACAACAGCAGGGCAGACTGAACGAGGTCATCCGAGCCCTTACACAGGTATTAATTCATGCATTTGGCATTCATGAAAATGTATATACTGGTTTGATTGAAGTCAAGTTCTCATGCCATCCTCTGCACTAGATCATCACCTTCTCAGGAGCAATAGGTCTGCAGTCTAACGGGGCATGTCTGCTGGGACACCTGCATCTGGCCCAGATGTGCAGCAGCCACAGTCGAACCGCAGGTGAGACTACAGTTATTCACAATCACCCAGAACACCTTAGCGACCACCTAGCAACACCATAGCAACCACCCAGAACACCTTAGCGACCACCTAGCAACACCAAACACCATAGCAACCACCCAGAACACCTTAGCGACCACCTAGCAACACCATAGCAACCACCCAGAACACCCTAGCAACTATCTGAACAGCATGAATAAGCCATATCTCAGCATCAGAATATCATAACAATATTGTTTTTGGCACGTAAGCAATCATTCACAACACCCTAGCAACCGGGTGGTGAGTTTTGCCACTGCAAGCACCACTTTCCATTTTCTTCTGGAAATGTACATTCTAGCTACTGTTGTTGTTGATGATGGTAATAATAATTAACTACTTGTAATAAAATGTACAAAGTATTTAGTATGTAAATATATATATATATATGTGTGTGTGTGTGTGTGTGTAAATATATATATGTAAAAAAATATATATATATATATACGAGGGCTGTCAAACAATTAATCGCGAATCGCATCCAAAATAAAAGTTTGTGTTTACATAATATATGTGGGTGCACTGTGTATAATTGTTTTATATATATATAAATACACACACATGCATGTATATTTAAGAAAAAAAAATATTTATATATAAAATATTGATATTTATATATAACATAAATCTATATACAGTATATACATGAAAATATTTCTTAAATATATACAAGAATGTGTGTGTGTATTTATATATATATATATATATATATATATATATATAAAATAATTATATACAGGGCACCCACATATATTATGTAAACACAAACTTTTATTTTGGATGTGATTCGCGATTAATCGTTTGACGACAGCCCTAATGTATACACAGTAGCAGAAAAATAAAATATCACAATGTCAGTTTTTCCAATTTCTTGCAGCCCTAAATATTTGTAGTAGTAAAAATCATTTATAAAATATATAAATATTATTATTTTTATTTTTACTACTACCACTAAATAATAAGAGCTACATACTAAAAATAACAAAACACAAACAAATGTATACTGTATAAATGGAAGAAGACCAATAAAATACTCTTCTCCGCCTCTCTTTAACAGTTCCTCAGGACTTCGGTTATCTCCCAGAGAAAAGTGTCATCCGTGCGAGTGTAGACTTCATCACTGAAGCAGGAAGGAAAGGTAACGCTCTATCTAATGCTGTCTAATAACAAAAGGCTCTCTGTTAAATACTAATGCTGTGAGTTTGTCCAGGGCCTGAGGTCATCGCTCCACACCTAGTGAAGACGGTTCTGGCAGCTTTAGCCCCGGTTGGTGGAAGTTTCCAGTATCCTCCAGTCAACTGGAGTGCCATCCTCTCTCCGCTGATGAGACTCGGCTTTGGTCAGCTTCCACTTGTCCTCATCTTGAAGTAGTGTTTTATAGGAGATGCCTGGTGAAAGTGATTTTGAAGTGTTCACCTGTGTCTGTCGTAGGTGAGGAGGTGCAGCATCAGTGTTTAGTGTTGGCTGCCAGTCAGGCCCAGTCCTCCCAGAGTGCCGCACTCTTCCTCGGCATCTGGCTGGTGCCTCCCCTGGTTCACAGCCTCAGTGTGAGTGTTTGTTTCTTTCTGTGTGTAATAGATGTTTGAGGTTTCTACATGCAGATTATTATGGTGGGTTTTTAAAATGGCTAGTTTTGTAGTGCAAGCCTTTAAAAATATTTTTTTTTAATAGTATGTACTGTGCGTGTATATATACTATATACTCTATATATATATATATATATATATATATATATTCAGGTCAAAAGTTTTAGATCGGTAAGATTTTTTATGTTTTTAAAAGAAGTCTCTTCTGCTCACCAAGGCTGCAATTATTTGATAAAAAATTAAAAAAAAAACAGTAATATTGTGAAATATTATTACAATTTAAAACAGCGGTTTTCTATGTGAATATATAGTGAAGTGTAATTTATTCCTGTGATCAAAGCTGAATTTACAGCATCATTACTCCAGTCTTCAGTGTCACATGATCCTACTTATGGTTACAAATTATTATAATATGATGCTCAAGAAACATTTATGATTATTATGAAAACACATTTTTACATTTTTATTTCAGGATTCTTTGATGAATAGAAAGTTCAAAAGAACAGAATTGATCTGAAATGGAAAGCTTTTGTAACATTAATCACTACCATTCAAAAGTTTGGGGTCAGTAAAAATTTATTTTTTATTTTGGGGGGAAAGAAATTAGAAAATACTTTTATTCATCAAGGATGAGTTAAATTGATCAAAAGTTACAGTAAAGACATTTATAATGTTAGAAAAGATTTTATTTTAAATAAATGCTGTTCTTTTGAACTTTATATTCATCATAGAATTTTGGGTAAAAAATGGTACACAACTGTTTTCAACATTGAAAATAATAATTTATGTTTTTTGAGCACAAAATCAGCATATTAGAATGATTTCTGAAGGATCATATGACACTGAAAACTGATGTGTAATCAGCAACAGTAATGATGTTGAAAATTCAGCTTTCAAATATAAAATATATTAAAATAGAAAACAGTCATTTTAAATTGTCATAATATTTCACAATATTACTGTTTGTCTTTTTTTTCATCAAATAAATCAGCCTTGGTGAGCAGAAGAGATTTAATTTAAAAACATAAAAAATCTTACTGATCTAAAACTTTTGACTGGTAGTGTGTGTGTGTATGTATATATATATATATATACATGCATACATTTTAAATAAATAAAAAACATAATACTCTGCAAGTTTTAGGAACTCGGTTAAAATATAATAAATAAATACAAAAATAATAATGTCGTTAAATGCATTGTTTTTAATGAGAGTAATGGTAATAAAGAAATTCATGTTTTTTTGCAATAAACGAGTAGTGCTACATGACGGCGAGTTTTACATGCGCATATTTCTGCTCTTATTTTATTTGTATAGAATTATACATATAATTCTATATGTAGAATTAGTAAAACCCTTGTTAGAATTCAGAAACTCTTGTTATGAGTGACACCGATGGCCGTTAAGTGAACTGCAGCCAGAAACTCACTGCTCGTGTTCGTACACGTAACGTAGAAGCGACTGAACGAGATCCCTGATATACTCGCGGCGAAGTTCTTTTAGAAGTCAAAGAAGTTGGCAAGACTTTTGCCGCGATATACTGTTAACGAACATCCCGATGCCATCCTGCTGAAAACAACGTTTAGATGAATATGTAAATAAGTGCTGCGGGCTTTCTTCTCAATAAAAATATATACACATAAAACTGACAGCAGTGAGAAAACAGCAGTTCAGAAAGCACAAGCTCCGCAATTCACCGGCAACAGACAAAGTCAAATTAAAATTACACTGTTATGATAGTTTGATGATTATAACGGAAATTTGACACTATAGATTATATATATCTGAATTTGTGACAAACTATAGTTTGAATTAACCTCTTTTCTTTGCATGACACATTCATTGAAATTTCAGTGCAGAATAGCTCTTTCTGCATTATCATGAAGAGAGGGAACGAGTAAACATCGCATCTTTGGATTTTTATGTGAAGGACTAGTTTTTGCTGGGAAAATCAAGTCTACAAGCTTTCATAGACAACGCAGGAAGTCTTGTTTTTTAAGCGAATAATACATGACAATTCTTGCTTACAGCTCCGATTGTAAATATTCATAAGCTGAATTGTTGAATGTATCTTGTAATGATGCTGAAAAGTGAAGTGGTAATTAGCATCTAATTTTCTGTAAGTAGTTCATCATGGTTTTACGGCTTGAAAATGTCTCTCTTGTCCCTCCACAGCTCCGCACCAGGGCTTATCTGTACGAGTGCCTGAGCTCCTGGATGAAGCATGTGGCTGAGGACAAACTGCAGGTGTATGTGGACAGTCTGGCAGTGCAGCAGTTTGAGCTCGACACGCGTGCTCAGCGCTTGCCCCTGTGCCTGTCCATCCTGCGTGGCCTGTCCAAAGCCATGGCGGTCCCCAACCCGCCCCAAAACTGCTGGACCGCCCTGTGCTCTACCACTGAGAAGATCTATAACCTCTTATCTGATAATATACCGGTATGTTCTGGCAGTTACCTAAAGTTCGTGACACCCAGTGGTGGAGGAAGTACTGAATCTCAGTACTTAAGTAAAAGTACAAATACCCAGATAAATATTTACTTTAGTAAAAGTAGAAGTAACACAATGACAACCATACTTAAGTAAAAAGTAAAAAGTACTTTATTTTAAATGTACTTTAAGTATTAAAAGTAAAAGTACTTGCATAACAATTTATTATCTTAATGTCTATTTTCTAATGATTAATAAAACATTTAATTCTAACTCATTCAACCTAATACTCCTATAATGATGTTCAATAATGATGGAAAAAAATGTCACCATTTCTGAAACAAGCTTGCAATTAGGCAATATCATGCTTATCCTTACTATATGTTAATAACTATGTTTGGCAGTAAACGCGATTCATTTATGGTGTAATTCTGAACCTCTTGGCTTGCCATAATCCTAACCAAACCAAACATATATTACACACGGTGCGTTTCCTATGCACGTAAAAACAAATTTTCGCGTATGAGTTGCATGATAAACACACTGCGTGCGAGACGCATTTAGTGTGACCGGGTTAATATACTGTATCTATGGCAACCAAACGTCACTGGTGAGACAAACGTGCAACGAACGGATGGTCAGATGACGTTTTGGCAAGGGAAAAACTGATCAGAAAATGTAACGAAAATGTAACAGAAGTAGAAATGTAGTGGAGTAGAAAGTATAATAATTGCTGCAAAATGTAACGAAGTAAAAGTAAAAAGTATGCACTATTTATTGTACTTAAGTAAAGTAAAGATATGTGAAAATGTACTTAAGTAAAGTAACATTCCACCACTGGTGACACCCCAAGCCAATGGTTTGCATTGTGTTCCACATAGTCGAACCCCTATTTATTTAGTAGTTTTAGAGCCCGACCGATAAAGGATTTTGAAGGCCGATACCGATTCAAATATTTGTTGGTTTTAAAATCCGATATATCGGCCGATATTATTATTATTATTTTTTTTTTCAAAAACGCGCAACAAAATATTAACAGATTTCCCTAACATTAGTTATTTGTAGTTATTTATCTTTTAACTAAAATAATATGATAATATTTTTTAAAAAGAAACTTGTTTCAATTGTTGCAACAGAACAGAGGAACATCAAAATATGTTAAAGTTCTGATAAATAAAATAATAATTATCAGTGTTGTAGCACTCAAGACTCGGACTCGTCTTGGACTTGGTCTCGAGACCATATTTTAATGGTCTTGGTCTTGTCATGGACTCGTGTCCATTTGGACTCGGAATTGACTTGTACTCGAACATTTTTTTTTTAGGACTCGGAATTATTCCCGAGTCCACCCGAGTTCAATTCTAAATATTTTTCATGATTATTAATGTATGTTAATAAAATATTTCTTTAAATTGATTGACACGCCCAGTGATTGGTGATTTTCTAGTGCGCAACTGCGCATGACAAATTGTAATAAAATTACTTTTAACACCACCTACTATGTGGCCTTTTTACCCTAAACTGTAAAAAGTCCGAGACCAGAGACGGTCGAGTCCGAGTAAGGGTTGATTACCTAATTTACTTTTATTTACTTAGAGAATTTTTTTTTTAACTGAATTTACTTAGAGTTTAAAAATATGATCAGTTTAGGGTAAAAAGGCCACATAGTAGGTGGTGTTAAAAGTAATTTTATTACAATTTGTCATGCGCAGTTGCGCACTAGAAAATCACCAATCACTGGGCGTGTCAATCAATTTAAAGAAATATTTTATTAACATACATTAATAATCATGAAAAATATTTTTAATTGAACTCGGGTGGACTCGGGAATAATTCCGAGTCCTAAAAAAAAATGTTCGAGTACAAGTCAATTCCGAGTCCAAATGGACACGAGTCCATGACAAGACCAAGACCATTAAAATATGGTCTCGAGACCGAGTCCAAGACGAGTCCGAGTCTCGAGTACTACAACACTGATAATTAGTCCCTACATTGCCTTATAAGCTACCTTATAATTACAATATCAGCTTGCTTATCCCTTTACCTGCACTTTTTAAATTCTTTCCATCAAGCTACATCAAACCATTTTCTATCATCAGTTGCTGCCTGCCTTCTAAAACCTACTATTTAGCGATTCTAATCTAAATCCATTACAGAACGACAGTCTGCAACGCACACTTGGCGTCATTGGATTTCACACACGTGTAAAAGAAAAGCTAACTTTTATGCACAGAATACGTTTGATAATTTTTCTTTATGTCTAAATGTTCAGGATGTGTGGTGCGTTATACATGAGTGTTGCCAACAGGGACCCTCTGGTGGACAAACTATACAACTCCAACTCTCTTGACATGGTTGAAGTGTGATTCGTCCATTTTTATTTTATTTTTGAAATATTCATTTATCGGCCATTATAACTGCCGATTTTAGAAAATGCATAATATCGGCCGATAATATCGGTCTGCCGATATATCGGTCTGGCTCTAATTAGTTTATTTGATAGGGACTGTGCATATTTATGAACATTGTTGTAGGATTTACCATGTAAATATGCTAGAATTAGTAAAAAGATACTACTTTTCATCTGCATTCCCTAGGCCGGTAACATAAAAAATAAAAATGTTATTATTTATTCTAAAATACATTTATTATATTTTACATTTATTTTATTATTTATTATAAAATACATTGATATTGCAAATGTGTGATGGCGCAGTGGATAAGACACATGCCTTTGGTGTGAGAGACCCGGGTTCGAATCCACTGCGAGACACCAATGTGTCCCTGAGCAAGACACTTAACCCCTAGTTGCTCCAGAGGCGTGCGACCTCTGACATATATACCAATTGTAAGTCGCTTTGGATAAAAAGGCTCGGCTAAATGAATAAATGTAATGTTCTTTTACTTTGGCTTGGTGTCACAGCCTTAAAGATGTGTGATAGTCAAACATGTTGATTAAGCATTGAACACGTAGCCAGTCCTGCTGCTGTACAGTGATATGTTTGGGGTTTCTGTGTTGGTCTGTAGGCTGGTGAAGTGGAACTCTATGAAGAGATGTGTTTGTGTCTGTCTGAACTGAGCGACACTGAGGTAGACCGCATAATCAAAGTCACTGAGGTAAATATAACTAATGTTTGTGATTTATAGCTGTATAATCCTTATAAATATTCATCACGATGTGTAGTCATAATGCCTTGCGTCAGGGTAATGAACACAGTTTTTCACTGTGCGAGCTCAAGATGCAAATGAAATGGTTATTAATGAAGAGAAGACTGAATAACCAAATTAAATGCTTTTTCTTGGTCTCACACCTCATCATGAGGGTCATTTTAAAGGTCGTTCCACAAAAAGTGTGCTTCTGGTTTTTCATTAACATGTAAATAGTGACTTTAAGTGTGTACGACTAATGCCAGCAGCAATTATAGAGTGCAACAGGCCGGAAGTAAAAACTCATTTTCGCATAACTCATAAACCTTTAAAAGTAGACCTGCTGTGAGCTACGAGGTGGTTGATCGATGGTATTTGCTCCAGTTGAATAGGTCAGCCCTCATTTTTCACCTTATTTTTTAAATAGTTGTGTTTAACTCACGTTTATTTTAAAGTTGCAAGCATTTTTTCTATCATTTTCACAAAATATTGGCCCCCAGAAATGCTATATAATAAACAAAAAAAGAGCCTCTTCTCTTGAACAAAACAAAACTTAAACTTAAATTCTAGCTTAATCCATTCTTTTCTTATCAACACTTGTTAAAGGAGTAGTTCACTTTTGAAAAAACTTTTGCTTATAATTTACTCACCCCCATGTCATCCAAGATGTCCATGTCTTTCTTTCTTCAGTCGAAAAGAAATTAAGGTTTTTGATGAAAACATTCCAGGATTTTTCTCCATATAATGGACTTCAATGGGAACCAAACGGTTCAAGGTCCAAAAGACACTTTCAGTACAAACTGCAAACTGTTCAAAGGACTTTAAACGATTCCAGACGATGAATAAGGGTCTTATCAAGCGAAACGATCGCTCATTTAATAAATAAATAACAACGTTTAAGTTTTATAAGCTCAAATGCTCGCCTTGCTCTGTTCTGTGATGCGCGTTCGTGACTCTCTTGTTCGAACTCGTTCATCAAAATGAAAAAATCTTTTTCCGAGTCATTTGGTTCAGTCAACAAACGAAACAAACGAATTGACCCAATTCGAAAAAAATTTGTTCATTTTGATGAACGAGTTCGAACAGGAGAGTCACGAACGCGCATCACAGAACAGAGCAAGGCGAGCATTTAAGCTGGTAAAACTTAAACTTGTATTATTTATTTATTAAATGAGCGATCGTTTCACTTGATAAGACTCTTCGTCTGGAATCGTTTAAAGCCCTTTGAACAGTTTGCAATTTGCACTGAAACAGTCTTTTGGACCTTGAACCATTTGGTTCCCATTAGAGTCCATTATATGGAGAATAATCCTGGAATGTTTTCATCAAAAACCTTAATTTCTTTTCAACTGAAGAAAGAAAGACATGGACATCTTGGATGACATGGGGGTGAGTAAATTATCAGCAAAAGATACATTTGATGCATTGCAGAGTCGAATTGAATCGAATCGTTACCTGGTGAATCGAACTCTGAGGGCAGTGCCAATGCACCCCTAATGGCTTGTTTCTGCTTCTTCAGTCTTTCAGAAGATGTGTCATAGCACCCCCTACCCAAAATCCAGTTTCATTTTAATGCCTTTTATTTTCATTTTATTTTATGCCTTCATTCCTCGTGCAGATGGCTTTATTTGGAAATAAATACATATGTATGACTACATAAATATTAATAAACAGTAATATTGTTATGAAATAGATCAATATTAACTATTATAATTATTATTATTTATTGTCTTTATATATTCGTTGGGTTTTAGTGAACATTTTGTTTTAAAGACTTAAAGTGACATAATAGTTCTGTTAGCGTCGAATTGAGTCATTTATCACGTCATGTAACAACCATTCCAGATGAAATTTACAAGTTAAACGACTTGCTCAAAGGTACACTGACACTGGCTAGAGACATATTAACATATGTGTACAACCTCACACTGTTGTTGTGCTCCCTCTACAGGCTAATGTGGAAAAAACAGCTTTCCTCCTATCCTACCTGACCTCCAAAGGCAGAGTCCCTCTCCTCGGGCTCAATGATGTCATCAGTACCGTCCTCCGGGTGGGGAATAAAAAACAAATAAGCTGGCTTCTTCTGCAGGGCCTCCACCAATCACGGTTCGCCTCTAGTCCCAATACAGGTAGGCTAATAATAATGATGTATATGATATAAAAGTCTGAGATCAGTAAACAGCCACACTTTGATGAACTTGAATCATTGTTGTTTCGGAAAGTAAAATGTTTGTTTGTTTTCAGGGGTCTCGAAACGAATGGAGTGGCTGCTGGAGTTAATGGGCCACATCAGAAACGTTGCTTACGGATCTCCCTCTGTTAAATGTGTCGACGTTATAGAGGTGTGTGCAATATGACTCCGCTGCAAAATCTTTTTGCTTCAATTTATTGGGCACTGGTTTCGTTTTAGTCCCTTTATGTGGATCTGCCTCTCAGAAGAGCATCTGGAAAGTGTTTTTAGTTGCCTTGCTGTGGGCCTAATGATATAAACAGTTATTTTGTATATAAAACACATTACTTGCTGCAGAAAACAAGAACCTGTTCACTGACAGATTCAAACTATGCGGTAAGGTAACGCAACGCTGTTTTACTTGGTCAAAACAATCATACTAAAAATACATTCAAGTGTGTTGAAAGTTACTCTTTCAACTGTTTTGAGACACTTGTTGCACTCTGCAATTAGCTAGATCGATATTAAAATATCATATTAATAAAAGCTGAGTGACTTGTGTTTCTAAAAGGAATGCAATTAATTTTCAAAAATCGACAAAATCCTGTATTACTGTTACTACTAATAAAGCTCTTTCTGATTTTGCGATGTTAGCCACTTGACAGAATAGTGTTTCTGAGGGACAAATCGCGGCAAATCAAGAAAACAAGAGATTCAAACAATAAGACTAACCATGTTGAGCTTTATAACAATGATTCATTTTCTGTCAATAAAGGAATCCATGTCGCATTTAACACGTAATATATTACAGCGTCTTTGGTGTTTTCATGGTTTCAATGGAAGTAAAACTGAAGGGTTACGCACATAGATATGTATATAAAGGCTAGATGTGTCGTCCACGCTGCTGGCCAATGGAGGCCGACGTCTGCACCTGGCGGCCATCTTGTCACAGGCAGCTCGCTCACTCGTAACATTGTGTTAATGGTACATGTGCTATTTAAATGACCATAACTTGCTCAATTTTCTACCGATTTTCAAACGGTTTGTTTTGTTATAAACGTCAGAGATGTAGTTATGACACAGCATACTTATGAATAAAAAGTGTATAAATAAATAATAATCCAGATAACTATAGCCACGTTAATAACGTTTGTAAGAAACCAAACCGTTTGTAAATCCGTCAAGATTTCAACGAGATAAGAGTATTTGTGTTCGTGCTGACCACTCATCTTACATCAGCTTGTCTGTGACAAGATGGCCGCCGGTGATGACGATGGAAACTCCGCCGTAACACATCTAGCCTTTATATACATATCTATGGTTACGCAGATATGACGACGGACATTGACACGGGCCGTTTTTATTGTTTTAAATATTGTTGGAAACATGTAAGCACACAAGGCTAGCCTGGGAAAACCCAGACAACTGAAAGTTAGTTTGGCAAAGAGCTCATTCAAGGCCATTTCCAAAACGTTGAAATCGCGGCACCAATCAGAAACGTTGGGGCGGGGTTTCCACGATGACGACAGCACTGGGATTTTGAAGCAGATTTTGTAGCCTACATCACAAAGATGGACGCCGCCGTCGAACATCACTCGTTCGAATCAGCTATCGTATCTGTTTTAAGCGATTTGAACGTTTCCTTTTTGTTACAAACCAAGCAAAGAACAACACTCGGAGATGTTTCTCCGCCGGCCGCCGCTCTGCATACGTCATCTCCTTCATCGCTCTGATTGGTTTTAGGTCTACCCGTGACGTCCGTTGGTGACGCCCCTCTGGAAATGATTTGTCTATGACGCTTTGCCAGTTACAACTGAGAATGGTCTGGTTTTAACCAGGCTAAGACAAGGCAACAAAATATATAACACTGTTCTAGTGGTTTTGGGATATTTGAATCCAAAAATCGTACATATTTTGTCTTTAAATCGGCTTGAAACGAGTATTTTTTTCTCTGCGCTGGTTTCTCAAATAAGAAAAAAGTTAATTTGTCTATCGGAAATTGTTTGAATGGTTGTGCTTTGCTATTGGTCGATCTCATGTGAGTGACAGGTTGCCCCGCCCTCGTCCCGGTAAACACATCATCAGAGATGAGATGTTGATGCGAGAGAGACGGGAAGATTTTTGGATTAAAGATTGTGAGGGCACATGAATAAAAAAAAAGAATGATGTGCACGGATAAATCGTTTCTAATGCAGCGATATTTGACTATAATGTCCTCTGTCACTTTGCAGGGCACAGACTTCCTCCTCGGTGTGTTTGCTGCAGCAGTGGCGTCCTGGGCGGACCATTGCTCCCCGCTTCTCATTGGCATCAGAGCCCAGTGGTTTCCCTGGCATCAGTGCTCTCAGGCTCCAGAACTCACGCACGGCCTGTATGTCAACCCTGCCACCACTGAGCTGGCAGTGTCCGCATGCCTCTCTGCAGTCCCGTACAGCATCAAGCAGCTACTCAACAAAGAGCCGTGGAAGGCCCAGTCACAGAAGGTGTGGCGTGTTGTTTTAAATGTGTGTAGTTCTGGGTTGCTTGGAAAAGTTAATGTCGCACAGTTTAAGATGTCATTCATATCCATTGCAGAATGAGTTACACACCATTGTAATACTTCAATATGAGCAATATCAATAGGAAATACAAAATAAAGCTAATATTTGATCAAAAATACAGTAAAAAGTCACATTTAGAAAAAAAGATCAGAGTTTAAAATAACTGTTTTGTAAAATGCCATTTATTCCTGTGATCAAAGAGTGTTCAGCATCATTACTCCAGTCTTCAGTGTCACATGATCCTTCAGAAGTCATTCTAATATGATGATTTGGTGCTCAAGAAACATTTTTTTTATCATAATCAATGTTTAAAACAGTTAATATGTTTGTGGAAACCATGATACAAATTTTCATAATTTTCTGATGAATAGAAACTTCAAAGAAACAGCATTTATTTAACCCTCTACTAGTTATCTTTGGGGTCTTTTTAACCCACAAATGACTTTTGCTGAATTTTTAAAATATGTTCTCTTAATCCAAATGGTATGAAACTTTCAACAACACTTTCTAGATCTACAAAATTTAAAAAAAAAAACTTCTCTTATCATTTGTAAAATAAAATCATCCAAAATGCAGAACAACCACTAAAACTAAACTGGTGACACTGACACACACACACACACACAGTAATACATTAGTGAGGCTATAAAACTATAGAGGCTAAATGTTTTTTTTTCTCATTATGTAATATAACATTACATTATATAACAGTTCATAACTGAAACGTTGATTAAAAATTATAACATTAAATTAAATTATAGCATAAAAACAGATATTTGAAAATCTAAAATCTAAAGACTCCAACATTTCTCTTTGTAACATCGTATTCAGGTTTGATTCTAATCATAATGTAACATTATTGAAAAACTTTTTTGTTTTGCTAAACTAAAAATGCTAAACTTTGACAAAATAATATTTTTTTAATATAATTGTGATTATATATTATTTAGATATGATTCCAACTGAATTCAACTGGTCAAAAGATTATATTTCGGTTAATAAATAGCAAATTGCATATAATGTAGCTCTATGGCCATGTAGTGGTTAAAGTGATTTTTTTCTTTTTATTTTAAAACTGCATATTTTTCCAAAATATGGGCAAAAATCTTACATTAAACAATGTAAAATTATTCATGTTATCCCCATAAATGAAAGTTTTACAAAGTGTATTTGGTTTTTATAATATTTATTTATTTATTTATAGAAATTTAAAAAGATCCTCCAAAAACTGCACAAATATTGAGTAAAAACATTAATAAGCATAGTAAAAATACATTTGTAAAAAAAAATATATATATATATATTAATACAAAATGCAATGTTATTGTCTGGGGTCCCTGGATACCCCAAAGATAACTAATGGGTACACAAATAAAGATAACCAGAGGGTTAAAATAGAATTTAAAAGCCTTTATCATCACTTAGTGCTGCTTTGCTATTTAAAAAAAAAAAGGGACTGACTCCATCCTTTTTTTCTGTATGGCATCAGTTCATCGACTGGCTCTTCAGCATCACTGAAGCTCCTAAGCGGAGTTTCTCCGAGACTGCCCTACTCACAGCCAGAGGTGAGAATCTTTGTTTTAAACTAAATGAATGATTATTCTTGAATCTGTTTTAACAGCATGATCACAAGAAGCAAAGGATTGTTATATAGAGTATGTATGCATTCTCTCATTTCATCTCTTATTTGTCTTAGCGGCATTAATGTCTCTGAGATCCACGGTGGAGTTCAGGAAGAAGGGTGTGTGGACCAGGGCGTACGGCTGGTGATCCTGTGAAAGCGACGGCATCTACTGTACATAACAGTGCTGATAGTGAAAATCCCTTCCTGTTACCAACCAGAGAGAAAACTGACATGTTTAATAGACTGAAAGTAGGAATGCCATAGGTTTCCTATAAAAAAATGGGCTCATTTTCAACGTTTGTTCATTTCCACTTTCATGCTTTGCATGTAAAATGTATTGACTGTTTTTTTTGTGACCAGGTAGGTAAAATAAATGTATCTGCCATACCAAGTATCTTTAACTCACTCATTTTGCATACATTTTCTTTCCTTTCACTAAGAACTTGAAATCCAGATCAAGCTGATTTTAAACTCATGCTTCCTTTAACCCGACAGCCTTTCTCGTTCCCATCAGCCACTCTGATGCTGAATACAATACCTGATGCCTGACGGTCCATACTGTAGCTTAGGCTAGCCAAGAACTGGCCATCATTTCATATAGACCATTTTGCAAGATGTAAACAACACTGGTCCAGAAACACTTTCTGTTTCAGTTTGTTACTGTTTTCTTTATTTCACATGTAAGAAAACATCTTAAAGATGTTTGTTTAACTTTTTGATTCAGTTTTATATGTTTTGTTGGTTGTATTTTATCCCAGCTTTTATGTAGTGTTAAAAAACTGAAACAGGAAGTGCTTCTGGACCAGTGTTGTTTACATCTTGCAAAATGTTCTATACCCTAAACAGACTAAATTGGGCTTTGTAAAGACAAAAACACGTTTTGGAAGAAGAATTTAATATGTTTATATTATGTATGAAAAGTCAGCACAGGAATAAATTATATTATAAAATATGGTTATTTTTTAAATTATAATATTTTGCAGTTTCACTGCATTTTAATCAAATGAATGCAGCCTAGTTGAGTATAAGACCGTACTTTCAAAAACATAAAAAAAATCGAACCAATCCCAAACTTTTGAACTCTTCTGAACATACTGTGTATTTTTCCAATGAATCGAATTACAATTTGTTTGCCGTCTTAGTTTCATCAGATTTGCCTGGCAGATTATATTATTTGTTAAGGTAATGGTTCAGGAGCCTTGCGCAGTGATTCCTTCTGTTCATTCTGAGAACAAAAAAAATATATATTGGATTTATTAAATAAAGGCAAGAGTTACAGTGATTCTTTCATTGGGTCTCTTTGTAATGAACATCAGCGTCTACAGAAACACTTTTATGTTAACATATATCTGACATGGTCGAAGGCACATCATTATTTGCATCATGATGCATACAAACAAGTGCTAAAACCACTTTCTGATCATCCAAAAGCCTATTATTGTATTTTTTGTTGGACTTCACAGAGATGCTGGAACACACAGTGGAAGTGGACCACACGTACACAGGGCCACTTTTGCAGAAGTCAGGTGGTACAGGTCAATGCTTTTTAAATTGTTTATGTTCATTATTATTTTAATGTTAGGCGTTTTAGATTAACGCCGTCTCTCGTGACGTTTTGCATACACTGCATGTGTTTTGGTCGAGGGTAGCTTTGGAGACGCTCTGAAGGAAGGTTGAGAATTGTGTGAAGGGATATAGGTAACATTGACTCAGTACCTTCTTTGCTTTGCTTTTAACTGCTAAATATTAAATCAAATGCTTGCCAGAGGTTAGTAGTTAAATGCATTATCTTATTTCATAACTAAAGGGAAATGTAAAAAGTAAGAGATAATTTAATTAGAATGCAAAGAAATATTAATGTCAGTAGAGCACAGTCTTGTGTGGATATCAATGTTGTCCTATTAATGATTTACTTTGAGTTTAAACAAAAGAATATCAACTCTAGTAGATATTTTCAGTGTGTGTTAATTCATGAAACTATTTTTGTTACAGCATGAGTGGAAAAATGATGCCATTAGTCCTGGTTTCACAAACAGTGAAAGCCAGGATTAGGCCATAGCTCAATTGGGACATTTATAAACGTGCCTTATAAATAAATAAAAAACGGAAACACTTTACTTGAAGGGGTGTGCATAAGACTGACATGACACCTTCATAATCATGACATGACATGTTATGAATATGACGGAAGTTTTATGCATGATTATGATCGCTCAGTTATGACATTTTTGATGCAAACATGACATTGATGTCTTTGTTATGACATCTTTACATAAACCATAACATCATAACCTGTCAGTGTAGTAGAGTAATTATAAAACTTAAAGGAGAACTCCGGCGCAAAATGAACCTTTGGTCTAATTACACATTGTTACCTAGTCAACCGTTATCTGAGATTTGTTTTCATGATTGCCGAATGTAAATAGTTTTATCTCTAAAAACAGTTTAGCCTATAATGCTAGTATAATATGATGCTAGTATATAGGGCATAGGCATATAAAAATCGCTTGTTATTACCACTAACAAGGCTCAAAATAGCCCCACACTAACACGACAGCATAATAAGGGTCCCTACGTTCAAACCGAAGCATTGAGAACTTTTGTCAGTGTCCAAACAGTTTAATAAGAAGATATTTATATAGATAAAAGATAGAAGATAAAAATAGTCTCTACCAGTCGATCTACGAACGCCGATCCAAGTGTGCTGAACTGTGCAGAATCTCATATGATCCGTTGTTTCCGGAAGAAACACAAACACGAACCATTTTCTTCTCTTCAATATGTACACGTAGCCTACTGTTCGCGCTCATCTTATCACCTTATTCACATCTCACCAGCGCACTTGGATCGGCGTTCGTAGATCGACTGGTAGAGACTATTTTTCAAAGATGGCTTCTTCCTGTATTCGCGAAGTTGACTGTATGTATAAAATATCTTCTTATTAAACTGTATGGACACTGACAAAGTTCTCAATGCTTCGGTTTGAATGTAGGGACCCTTATTATGCTGTCGTGTTAGTGTGGGGCTGTTTTGAGCCTTGTTAGTGGTAATAACAAACGATTTTTATTTGTCATTACTCTATGCCTATAAAACTATTTACATTCGGCAATCATGAAAACAAATCTCAGATAACGGTTGACTAGGTAACAATGTGTAATTAGACCAAAGGTTCATTTTGCGCCGGAGTTCTCCTTTAAGAAACCACTTAGCTTTATGGGATAACATTACATTAAACTGTCATGTGGCTGGTTTTGACTTTGGCTGTCATGAGGCCATTATAACTATGAACATAATGACAGTCATAAACATGCATAAACCCTATTCCATATTCAAGACAGATGTCATGTCATGATTATGAAGGTGTCATGTCAGTCTTATGCACACCCCTTCAAGTAAAGTGTGACCGTAAGTGTGCATCTTGAGACAAAACAATTAAACTGACACATTTTAAGATCAGTGCAAGTTGCTTTCAGTTAAAACAGCTTAAACATGCATTTTAGTCTGAGACAAGCCTTGCCTGTGACATCCAGAGCGAATTTTGTAAATTGTGTTTTGTTATTCAGATTAGTAAAGTCCTGCATCTCTTGTAACTCTCACGCAAATTTGTACAATCTGTACAATGTTTGATCTGATGATTTCCCTTTCCAGCTGTGTTGTCTCTGTTTACTGTGCATTCAAAACAGCCAGTGATGAGGTAAAGTAAATCCAGGGTTTTGAGTTAATTTAACTTGAAAACTTTGAAATAAACTGAAATTATATATATATATATATTAATTAATATATATATTAATTATATATATATTAATTAATTAATTAATTTAGTACATAAAGATAAAGTGAAAATGAAAATTCTAGCTTTATATATATATAAAGCTAGAATTTTCATTTTCACTTTATCTTTATGTACTAAATTAATTTATTAATGTGCTAACCCTAACAAATAAAAATTAAAGACGTAATTAAAAAAATAATCATAATGATTATAAAAATTACAAAAACACACCACAAAATTATTTAAATATTATTAAAATATTAAAACGTTAAAATTAAACTATAAAATAAAGAGTAATTCAAAATAGGAATAAAAACTATTGTAGTTTCTATGATAGGCTGTTAAAATAACACTGTATAATACCAAGTAGCCTACCAAAGGCCAATTTCTTCAGATCCCATTTATTTATTTATTTTTCTGGGAATGAGTAATTATAGTCATTTAATATTATATTTGTTATCACTGTTTTTTTTTTCTTATGATTTTTTATTATAATTTCAACTATTATTCTTGTGCCTTTCAGCACTTATGTTCTGAAGTAGCTCTTTTTATAACCTTATTGCAGAATAGAAATAGTTCCTTCAACTATAGGCCTATTAGTTATCGCTAGTTTGATTGCATGTAAGGATCGATCCACTTGATACATCTCCAGGGATGTCTTTGAAGAATACTTCACCTGGAAAACATCTGTTAACAAACATCTAATAAACATCTTTTTTAAAGCTGAATCAAAAGTACCGATGTCCATCCCTATCGGCGATCGCTAGTTTTTACGCAGAAAAGTAACAAGTTTTTACGTAAAAAAGTTCATCATCACTTAACTACGATTAGAGGAGACTGCGCTTGATGTGCACATGGGTTCATTTATTGTTCATAATTAGATGCTGATATGAATCTTTTTGATTCACACTCATTCATTTTATAAAAGCATAAAAATTTAAATCAATGGTGAGGACAACTTTTTAATTATAGGTTATAAAAAATAGTAAGATATGTTAAATAATATACCAGTTATCTGGATATAAGATTTGGAAGTCTGTGATTCAATATTTAATCTGTCGGACAGTATTATATCCATAATAAAGGCTAGATGTCTCGTCCGCACTGCTGGCCAATGGAGGTCGACGTCCACACCTGGCGGCCATCTTGTCACAGGCAGCTCGCTCACTCGTAATATTGTGTTTTAATGGTGCATGTACTTTTTAAATAACCATAACCTGCTCAATTTTCTACAGATTTTCAAACGGTTTGGTTTGTTATAAACGTCAGAGATGTAATGAAACTGCGTACTTATTAATAATAAGTGTATAAAAAAATAATCATCCAGAATTATAGCCATGTTAATAACATTTGTAAGAAACCAAACCATTTGTAAATCTGTCAAGATTTCAACGAGATGTTCGTGCTGATCACTCATCTTACAGCAGGTACCATAGAACCCGCCAGAAAGCTTGCCTGTGACAAGATGTCTGCCGGTGATGACGATAGAGACTGTGACATAAGCAGACAGTAAAAGAAATGGACAGAGCGATCTCATTGGAACTCCATTGAGACGATTGAAGCCCATTTTTGGTGATTTTTTTAGCACTTCCGTCCCTGACGCGCAGACTCAAACAGAGCTTGACTACGTAGATGTGGCGAGAGCAACCCGTCTGTCTTCTAGTGCTGTGGCTTGAGAAATCTGAATCATTCCCTTCCGAAACATGCAGAGGCGGAGAGTGTGAATAGGAGCTGTCCATGAGCTAGGAGAAGGAGACAATTTTGCTAGGTATTCTGATTAATTATTTAGTCATTTTGCCTCCACGTTTCCCCGATTGCGCGCGAGCTTCTTCTCTTGTCCATACGGTAATCTCTCCACTGTGCGACAGAGATGGGTATGACGCAATCGTTAGCCTACTTTCACTAAAACTGCTTCTACGGGCCATAACATAAGCTACAAGGTAATGGAGCTATTTATACATTGTCATGTTTCTTTAGATATAAAAAAAGGACAAATGGGGTCTTCAAACGCCTCAGATGTAAAGTTATTCGCTGTCAAAGTGACGGCAAAATGAATGGGAGTCAATGGGAATGCTAATGCAAGTTCTGCTACAAGATGTCGGCGCCCGCGAGGCTTCAACTTCCGGGCGATGGATTACCCCCTTGGACATAAGACATCTAGCCTTTATTATCAAGGGGGTAATCCATGAGCCAGAAGTTGAAGCCTCACGGGAGCCGCCATTGTAGCAGAACTTCACCTGCTGTTAGCATTCCCATTGACTCCCATTCATTTTGGCGTCACTTTGACAGCGCATAACTTTACATCTGAGGCGTCCAAAGACTCCATTTGTCCTTTATTTATTTCCAAAGAAACACGACAATGTATAAAATGCTCCATTACCTTGTATCTTACATTATGGCCCCGTAGAAGCAGTTTTTCTAAAAATAGGCTAACGATTGTGTCATAACGAATCGACTCTCCGTCGCACAGTAGAGGAATTACCGTATAGCAGTGGTGGAATGTAACGAAGTACAAATACTTTGTTACTTTACTCAAGTACATTTTTCACGTATCTTTACTTTACGTAAGTAGAATAAATAGCGCATACTTTTTACTTTTACTTCGTTACATTTTGCAGCAATTATTATACTTTCTACTCCACTACATTTCTACATCTTCGGTTACATTTTCATTACATTTTCTGATCAGTTTTTCCCCTGCCAAAACGTAATCTGACCGTCCGTCCGTTGCACGTTTGTCTCACCAGTGACGTTTGGTCGCCATAGAGCCTCCATTTTTGCACTCAGGTCTAAGTCCCATGGCCCTCTATCAGAATCCAGAGTTTCAAGAAGATTGGAGAAACTTATTTTTTTCACAAAAAAAAAAAAAAAAAACGACAGGGGTAACACTGTCGTTTTTGGGGGGGGGGTCGAAATTTTGAGTTTCTCCAATCTTCATGAAACTCTGGATTCTGATAGAGGGGCACAGGCCTTAGACCTGAGTGCAAAAATGGAGGCTCTAGACCCTTCCAGAGCTGACATATTGAGATACCACGTAGCATTTATGCCATTATAAACATCTCAATATCTCAGCTCTGGAAGGGTCTAGAGCCTCCATTTTTGCACTCAAGTCAAAGTTTCACAGCCCTCTATCAGAATCCAGAGTTTTGAGAAGATTGGAGAAACTAATTTTTCGCCCGAAAACGAAAAAA
>NW_024121876.1:21857761-21871234 GCF_016745375.1 Pimephales promelas | reverse complement strand
AAAATAAATGTATCTGCCATACCAAGTATCTTTAACTCACTCTTTTTGCATACATTTCCTTTCCTTTCACTAAGAACTTGAAATCCAGATCAAGCTGATTTTAAACTCATGCTTCCTTTAACCCGACAGCTTTCTCGTTCCCATCAGCCACTCTGATGCTGAATACAATACCTGATGCCTGACGGTCCATAGCCAAGAACTGGCCATCATTTCATATAGACCATTTTGCAAGATGTAAACAACACTGGTCCAGAAACACTTCCTGTTTCAGTTTGTAACTGTTTTCTTTATTTCACATGTAAGAAAACATCTTAAAGATGTTTGTTTAACTTTTTGATTCAGTTTTATATGTTCTGTTGGTTGTATTTTATCCCAGCTTTTATGTAGTGTTAAAAAACTGAAACAGGAAGTGCTTCTGGACCAGTGTTGTTTACATCTTGCGAAATGTTCTATACCCTAAACAGACTAAATTGGGCTTTGTAAAGACAAAAACACGTTTTGGAAGAAGAATTTTATATGTATATATTATGTATGAAAAGTCAGCACAGGAATAAATTATATAATAAAATATGGTTATTTTTTAAATTATAATATTTTGCTGTTTCACTGCATTTTAATCAAATGAATGCAGCCTAGTTGAGTATAAGACAGTACATTCAAAAACATTTAAAAAAATCGAACCAATCCCAAACTTTTGAACTCTTCTGAACATACTGTGTATTTTTCCAATGAATCAAATTACAATTTGTTTGCCGTCTTAGTTTCATCAGATTTGCCTGGCAGATTATATTATTTGTTAAGGTAATGGTTCAGGAGCCTTGCGCAGTGATTCCTTCTGTTCATTCTGAGAACAAAAAAAAAATATTGGATTTATTAAATAAGGGCAAGAGTTACAGTGATTCTTTCATTGGGTCTCTTTGTAATGAACATCAGCGTCTACAGAAACACTTTTATGTTAACATATATCTGACATGGTCGAAGGCACATAATTATTTGCATCATGATGCATACAAACAAGTGCTAAAACCACTTTCTGATCATCCAAAAGCCTATTATTGTATTTTTTGTTGGACTTCACAGAGATGCTGGAACACACAGTGGAAGTGGACCACACGTACACAGGGCCACTTTTGCAGAAGTCAGGTGGTACAGGTCAATGCTTTTTAAATTGTTTATGTTCATTATTATTTTAATGTTACGCGTTTTAGATTAACGCCGTCTCTCGTGACGTTTTGCATACACTGCATTTGTTTTGGTCGAGGGTAGCTTTGGAGACGCTCTGAAGGAAGGTTAAGAATTGTGTGAAGGAACATAAGGGATATAGGTAACATTGACACAGTACCTTCTTTGCTTTGCTTTTAACTGCTTAATATTAAATCAAATGCTTGCCAGAGGTTAGTAGTTAAATGCATTATCTTATTTCATAACTAAAGGGAAATGTAAAAAGTAAGAGATAATTTCATTAGAATGCAAAGAAATATTAATGTCAGTAGAGCACAGTCTTGTGTGGATATCAATGTTGTCCTATTAATGATTTACTTTGAGTTTAAACAAAAGAATATCAACTCTAGTAGATATTTTCAGTGTGTGTTAATTCATGAAACTATTTTTGTTACAACATGAGTGGGAAAATGGTGCCATGAGGCCTGGTTTCACAAACATTGAAAGCCAGGATTAGGCCATAGCTCAATTGGGACATTTATAAGCGTGCCTTATAAATAAATAAAAAACGGAACACTTTACTTGAAGGGGTGTGCATAAGACTGGCATGACACCTTCATAATCATGACATGTTATGAATATGAAGGAAGTTTTATGCATGATTATGACAACTGTCATTAAGTGTCATTCGCTCAGTTATGACATTTTTGATGCAAACATGACATTGATGTCTTTGTTATGACATCTTTACATAAACCATAACATCATAACCTGTCAGTGTAGTAGAGTAATTATCAAACTTAAAGGAGAACTCCGGCGCAAAATGAACCTTTGGTCTAAATAATTACACATTGTTACCTAACCGTTATCTGAGATTTGTTTTCATGATTGCCGAATGTAAATAGTTTTATCTCTAAAAACAGTTTAGCCTATAATGCTAGTATAATATGATGCTAGTATATAGGGCATAGAGTAATGACAAATAAAAATCGCTTGTTATTACCACTAAAAAGGCTCAAAATAGCCCCACAGTAACACGGTAGCATAATAAGGGTCCCTACATTCAAACCGAAGCATTGAGAACTTTTGTCAGTGTCCATACAGTTTAATAAGAAGATATTTTATACACACAGTCAACTTCGCGAAAACAGGAAGAGGCCATCTTTGAAAAATAGTCTCTACCAGTCGATCTACGAACGCCGATCCAAGTGTGCTGAACTGTGCAGAATCTCATATGGTCCGTTGTTTCCGGAAGAAACACAAACACGAACCCTTTTCTTCTCTTCAGTATGTACACGTAGCCTACTGTTCGCGCTCACCTTATCACCTTATTCACATCTCTCCAGCGCACTTGGATCGGCGTTCGTAGATCGACTGGTAGAGACTATTTTTCAAAGATGGCTTCTTCCTGTTTTCGCAAAGTTTACTGTATGTATAAATATTTTCTTATTAAACTGTATGGACACTGACAAAGTTCTCAATGCTTCGGTTTTAATGTAGGGACCCTTATTATGCTACCGTGTTACTGTGGGGCTATGTTAAACCTTGTTAGTGATAATAACAAACGATTTTTATTTGTCATTACTCTATGCCCTACATTATACCACCGTTATACTAGCATTATAGGCTAAACTGTTTTTAGAGATAAAACTATTTACATTCGGCAATCATGAAAACAAATCTCAGATAACGGTTGACTAGGTAACAATGTGTAATTAGACCAAAGGTTCATTTTGCGCCGGAGTTCTCCTTTAAGAAACCACTTAGCTTTATGGGATAACATTACATTAAACTGTCATGTGGCTGGTTTTGACTTTGGCTGTCATGAGGCCATTATAACTATGAACTTAATGACAGTCATAAACATGCATAAACCCTATTCCATATTCAAGACAGATGTAATGTCATGATTATGAAGGTGTCATGTCAGTCTTATGCACACCCCTTCAAGAAAAGTGTGACCGTAAGTGTGCATCTTGAGACAAAACAATTAAACTGACACATTTTAAGATCAGTGCAAGTTGCTTTCAGTTAAAACAGCTTAAACATGCATTTTAGTCTGAGACAGACAAGCCTTGCCTGTGACATCCAGAGCGAATTTTGTAAATTGTGTTTTGTTATTCAGATTAGTAAAGTCCTGCATCTCTTGTAACTCTCACGCAAATTTGTACAATCTGTACAATATGTTTGATCTGATGATTTCCCTTTCCAGCTGTGTTGTCTCTGTTTACTGTGCATTCAAAACAGCCAGTGATGAGGTAAAGTAAATCCAGGGTTTTGAGTTAATTTAACTTGAAAACTTTGTTACATGAAATAAACTGAAATTTTATATATATATTAATTAATATATATATTAATTCTATATATATTAATTAATTAATTAATTTAGTACATAAAGATAAAGTGAAAATGAAAATTCTAGCTTTATATAGCTATATATAAAGCTAGAATTTTCATTTTCACTTTATCTTTATGTACTAAATTAATTTATTAATGTGCTAACCCTAACAAATAAAAATTAAAGACGTAATTAAAAAAATAATCATAATGATTATAAAAATTACAAAAACACACCACAAAATTATTTAAATATTATTAAAATATTAAAACGTTAAAATTAAACTATAAAATAAAGAGTAATTCAAAATATGAATAAAAACTATTGTAGTTTCTATGATAGGCTGTTAAAATAACACTGTATAATACCAAGTAGCCTACCAAAGGCCAATTTCGTCAGATCCCATTTATTTTTATTTTTTTCTGGGAATGAGTAATTATAGACATTATTATTTATTTATTTATTTTTTCAATTGTCTTTTTTATTGATTTTAACATTTTATTAACATAAAACAATAATAAGAGAGAAAAATAAATAAATAAATAAATTTAAAAAAATAAAATAAATATTAATAACATACGGCAAATTAGATCAAATCAGTCCATGGTCACGGTTCATCCTTTGTGAGTGTTATGTAAACATGGTGGTGTCAGAGGTCCATAAGCGGTTCCCATATCCTTCGAAAGGCATCCCCCTTATTTTTTAAGATGTATGTGCGTTGTTCCAGTCTTAAAGTTTCATTGAGGATTTGTTTAAACAGATTGAGCGATGGGGGTCTTTGTTGATTCCAATTGAGCAAGATGCATTTCCTTGCGATATATGACACTATAGTAATCCTCTTCCTGCATGTGGTGTCCAGTGTCTTGTCCAATTCTGTACCTAAAAGGTAACGTGTTGGTGTAATGTCCAGCGGGGTTTTCACAATCTTGACAGTTAGATCATGTACCCCCTTCCAGAACTGTTTTAATTTCTTGCATTCCCAAAAAACATGCATAATTGACCCTTTACATGTTTTACAGCGATGACACCTGGGGGATGAGTTAGGAAACATTTTACTTAAGCGAAGCGGAGTAAGGTACATCCTGTGCATGAATTTATAATTTTGTTCGATAATTTTGTTACAGGACAATGAGGAAAAAACATTCTGACATACTGTTTCCCATTGATCTTCGTCAAAAGCACGCCCCAAATCCTTTTGCCATACATTCCTAAGTGGAGTCAGGGAAGAGCTATAACGGTCCACCAGAGCACTATAGATTACAGAGATTGTTCCTTTTAATGATGCTGAATTTACCAAAATCTCCTCAAGATCTGTTAACCCTGAAGATAGGCGTTTTTCCCCTTTCACGGTGTTTATTAAATGGCGAATTTGTAAGTATTTATAAAAGTCCTGTTTCGGAATTCCATACTCTGACATTAGAACAGCAAAGGACTTGAGTGTATCCCCATCAAACAATTGTTGGAATTGCTTTACGCCATTTCCTCTCCACTTTGTGAACAAGGAGCCGCCAATAGACGGTGGCAGATCTGGGTTTAAGGATATGTAATTATAGAAATTTAATATTATATTAAGCTGAATCAAAAGTACCGATGTTGCTCTGTCCATCCCTATCGGCGATCGCTAGTTTTTACGCAGAAAAGTAATACGTTTTTACGTAAAAAAGTTTGTCACTTAACTACGATTAGAGGAGACTGCGCTTGATGTGCACATGGGTTCATTTATTGTTCATAATTAGATGCTGATATGAATCTTTTTGATTCACACTCATTCATTTTATAAAAGCATAAAAATTTAAATCAATGGTGTGGACAACTTTTTAATTATAGGTTATTAACAATAGTAAGATATGTTAAATAATATACCAGTTATCTGGATATAAGATTTGGAAGTCTGTGATTCAATATTTAATCTGTCGGACAGTATTATATCCATAATAAAGGCTAGATGTCTCGTCCGCACTGCTGGCCAATGGAGGTCGACATCCGCACCTGGCGGCCATCTTGTCACAGGCAGCTCGCTCACTCGTAATATTGTGTTTTAATGGTGCATGTACTTTTTAAATAACCATAACCTGCTCAATTTTCTACAGATTTTCAAACGGTTTGGTTTGTTATAAACGTCAGAGATGTAATGAAACTGCGTACCACTTAATAATAAGTGTATAAAAAAATAATCATCCAGAATTATAGCCATGTTAATAACATTTGTAAGAAACCAAACCATTTGTAAATCTGTCAAGATTTCAACGAGATGTTCGTGCTGATCACTCATCTTACATCAGGTACCATAGAACCCGCCAGAAAGCTTGCCTGTGACAAGATGGCTGCCGGTGATGACGATAGAGACTGTGACATAAGCATAGACAGTAAAAGAAATGGACAGAGCGATCTCATTGGAACTCCATTGAGACGATTGAAGCCCGTTTTTGGTGATTTTTTTAGCACTTCCGTCCCTGACGCGCAGACTCAAACAGAGCTTGACTACGTAGATGTGGCGAGAGCAACCCGTCTGTCTTCTAGTGCTGTGGCTTGAGAAATCTGAATCATTCCCTTCCGAAACATGCAGAGGCGGAGAGTGTGAATAGGAGCTGTCCATGAGCTAGGAGAATGAGACAATTTTGCTAGGTATTCTGATTAATTATTTAGTCATTTTGCCTCCACGTTTCCCCAATTGCGCGCGAGCTTCTTCTCTTGTCCATACGGTAATCTCTCCACTGTGCGACAGAGAGTCGCATGGGTATGACGCAATCGTTAGCCTACTTTCACTAAAACTGCTTCTACGGGCCATAACATAAGCTACAAGGTAATGGAGCTATTTATACATTGTCATGTTTCTTTAGATATAAAAAAAGGACAAATGGGGTCTTCAAACGCCTCAGATGTAAAGTTATTCGCTGTCAAAGTGACGGCAAAATGAATGGGAGTCAATGGGAATGCTAATGCAAGTTCTGCTACAAGATGTCGGCGCCCGCGAGGCTTCAACTTCCGGGCGATGGATTACCCCCTTGGACATAAGACATCTAGCCTTTATTATCAAGGGGGTAATCCATGAGCCAGAAGTTGAAACCTCACGGGAGCCACCATTGTAGCAGAACTTCACCTGCTGTTAGCATTCCCATTGACTCCCATTCATTTTGGCGTCACTTTGACAGCGCATAACTTTACATCTGAGGCGTCCAAAGACTCCATTTGTCCTTTATTTATTTCCAAAGAAACACGACAATGTATAAAATGCTCCATTACCTTGTATCTTACATTATGGCCCCGTAGAAGCAGTTTTTCTAAAAATAGGCTAACGATTGTGTCATAACGAATCGACTCTACGTCGCACAGTAGAGGAATTACCGTATAGCAGTGGTGGAATGTAACGAAGTACAAATACTTTGTTACTTTACTTAAGTACATTTTTCACGTATCTTTACTTTACGTAAGTAGAATAAATAGCGCATACTTTTTACTTTTACTTCGTTACATTTTGCAGCAATTATTATAGTTTCTACTCCACTACATTTCTACAACTTCGGTTACATTTTCATTACATTTTCTGATCAGTTTTTCCCCTGCCAAAACGTAATCTGACCGTCCGTCCGTTGCACGTTTGTCTCACCTGTGACGTTTGGTCGCCATAGAGCCTCCATTTTTGCACTCAGGTCTAAGTCCCATGGCCCTCTATCAGAATCCAGAGTTTCAAGAAGATTGGAGAAACTTATTTTTTCGCACAAAAAAAAAAAAAAAAAACGACAGGGGTAACACTGTCGTTTTTTGGGGGGGTCGAAATTTTGAGTTTCTCCAATCTTCTTGAAACTCTGGATTCTGATAGAGGGGCACAGGCTTTAGACCTGAGTGCAAAAATGGAGGCTCTAGACCCTTCCAGAGCTGACATATTGAGATACCACGTAGCATTTATGCCATTATAAACATCTCAATATCTCAGCTCTGGAAGGGTCTAGAGCCTCCATTTTTGCACTCAAGTCAAAGTTTCACAGCCCTCTATCAGAATCCAGAGTTTTGAGAAGATTGGAGAAACTTAATTTTTCGCCCGAAAACGAAAAAAACGAAAGGGGTAACACTGTCGTTTTTTTTTTCGGGTCGAAATTTTGAATGTTGATATCTCAGCTCTGGAAGGGTCTAGAGCCTTCATTTTTGCACTCAGGTCAAAGTCTCACAGCCCTCTATCATAATCCAGAGTTTTGAGAAGATTGGAGAAACTTAATTTTTCGCCCGAAAACGAAAAAAAACGAAAGGGGTAACACTGTCGTTTTTTTTCGGGTCGAAATTTTTAGTTTTGATATCTCAGCTCTAGAAGGGTCTAGAGCCTCCATGTTTGCACTCAGGTCAAAGTCTCACAGCCCTGTATCATAATCCAGAGTTTTGAGTAGATTGAAGAAACTTAATTTTTCGCCCGAAAACGAAAAAAAACGAAAGGGGTAACACTGTCGTTTTTTTTCGGGTCGAAATTTTGAGTTTTGATATCTCAGCTCTGGAAGGGTCTAGAGCCTCCATTTTTGCACTCAGGTCAAAGTCTCGTGGCCCTCTATCAGAATCCAGAGTTTTGAGAAAATTGAAGAAACTTAATTTTTCGCCCGAAAACGAAAAAAACGAAAGGGGTAACACTGTCGTTTTTTTCGGGTCAAAATTTTGAATTTTTATTTCTCAGCTCTAGAAGGATCTAGAGCCTCCATTTTTGCACTCAGGTCAAAGTCTCATGGCCCTCTATCAGAATCCAGAGTTTTGAGAAGATTGAAGAAACTTAATTTTTCGCCCGAAAACGAAAAAAACGAAAGGGATAACACTGTCGTTTTTTTTCGGGTCAAAATTTTGAATTTTTATATCTCAGCTCTGGAAGTATCTAGAGCCTCCATTTTTGCACTCAGGTCAAAGTCTCACAGCCCTCTATCATAATCCAGAGTTTTGAGAAGATTGGAGAAACTTAATTTTTCGCCCGAAAACGAAAAAAAACGAAAGGGGTAACACTGTCGTTTTTTTTTCGGGTCGAAATTTTGAGTTTTGATATCTCAGCTCTGGAAGGGTCTAGAGCCTCCATTTTTGCACTCAGGTCAAAGTCTCACAGCCCTCTATCATAATCCAGAGTTTTGAGAAGATTGAAGAAACTTAATTTTTCGCCCGAAAACGAAAAAAAAAACGAAAGGGGTAACACTGTCGTTTTTTTTCGGGTCGAAATTTTGAGTTTTGATATCTCAGCTCTGGAAGGGTCTAGAGCCTCCATTTTTGCACTCAGGTCAAAGTCTCGTGGCCCTCTATCAGAATCCAGAGTTTTGAGAAGATTGAAGAAACTTAATTTTTCGCCCGAAAACGAAAAAACTAAAGGGGTAACACTGTCGTTTTTTTTTTCGGGTCAAAATTTTGAATTTTTATATCTCAGCTCTGGAAGGATCTAGAGCCTCCATTTTTGCACTCAGGTCAAAGTCTCGTGGCCCTCTATCAGAATCCAGAGTTTTGAGAAGATTGAAGAAACTTAATTTTTCGCCCGAAAACGAAAAAAACGAAAAGGGGTAACACTGTCGGGTTTTTTTCGGGTCAAAATTTTGAATTTTTATATCTCAGCTCTGGAAGGATCTAGAGCCTCCATTTTTTCACTCAGGCCAAAGTCTCACAGCCCTCTATCATAATCCAGAGTTTTGAGAAGATTGGAGAAACTTAATTTTTCGCCCAAAAACGGAAAAAAAAACGAAATGGGTAACACTGTCGGTTTTTTTCGGGTCAAATTTTTGAATTTTTATATCTCAGCTCTGGAAGGATCTAGATCCTCCATTTTTTAACTCAGGTCAAAGTCTCACAGCCCTCTATCATAATCCAGAGTTTTGAGAAGATTGGAGAAACTTAATTTTTCGCCCAAAAACGAAAAAAAACGAAAGGGGTAACACTGTCGTTTTTTTTTCGGGTCGAAATTTTGAGTTTTGATATCTCAGCTCTGGAAGGGTCTAGAGCCTCTGGAAGGGTCTAGAGTCTCCATTTTTGCACTCAGGTCAAAGTCTCGTGGCCCTCTATCAGAGTCCAGAGTTTTGAGAAGATTGAAGAAACTTAATTTTTCGCCCGAAAACGAAAAAAAACGAAAGGGGTAACACTGTCATTTTTTTTTTCGGGTCAAAATTTTGAATTATTATATCTCAGCTCTGGAAGGGTCTAGAGCCTCCATTTTTGCACTCAGGTCAAAGTCTCGTGGTCCTCTATCAGAATCCAGAGTTGTGAGAAGATTGGAGAAACTTAATTTTTCGCCCGAAAACGAAAAAAACGAAAGGGGTAACACTGTCGTTTTTTTTTTCGGGTCGAAATTTTTAGTTTTGATATCTCAGCTCTGGAAGGGTCTAGAGCCTCCATTTTTGCACTCAGGTCAAAGTCTCGTGGCCCTCTATCAGAATCCAGGGTTTTGAGAAGATTGAGGAAACTTAATTTTTCACCCGAAAACGAAAAAAACAAAAGGGGTAACACTGTCGGTTTTTTTTCGGGTCAAAATTTTGAATTTTTATTTCTCAGCTCTGGAAAGATCTAGAGCCTCCATTTTTGCACTCAGGTCAAAGTCTCACAGCCCTCTATCATAATCCCGAGTTTTGAGAAGATTGGAGAAACTTAATTTTTCGCCCGAAAACGAAAAAAAACGAAAGGGGTAACACTGTCGGTTTTTTTTTCGGGTCGAAATTTTTAGTTTTGATATCTCAGCTCTGGAAGGGTCTAGAGCCTCCATTTTTGCACTCAGGTCAAAGTCTCGTGGCCCTCTATCAGAATCCAGAGTTTTGAGAAGATTGAAGAAAGTTAATTTTTCGCCCGAAAACGAAAAAAACGAAAGGGGTAACACTGTCGTTTTTTTTTTTCGAGTCAAAATTTTGAATTTTTATATCTCAGCTCTGGAAGGATCTAGAGCCTCCATTTTTGCACTCAGATCAAAGTCTCACAGCCCTCTATCATAATCCAGAGTTTTGAGAAGATTGGAGAAACTTAATTTTTCGCCCAAAAACGAAAAAAAACGAAAGGGGTAACACTGTCGTTTTTTTTTTTGGGTCGAAATTTTGAAATTTGATATCTCAGCTCTGGAAGGGTCTAGATCCTCCATTTTTGCACTCAGGTCAAAGTCTCACAGCCCTCTATCATAATCCAGAGTTTTGAGAAGATTGGAGAAACTTAATTTTTCGCCCAAAAATGAAAAAAAACGAAAGGGGTAACACTGTCGTTTTTTTTTCGGGTCGAAATTTTGAATTTTATATCTCAGCTCTGGAAGGGTCTAGATCCTCCATTTTTGCACTCAGGTCAAAGTCTCACAGCCCTCTATCATAATCCAGAGTTTTGAGAAGATTGGAGAAACTTAATTTTTCGCCCGAAAATGAAAAAAAAAAACGAAAGGGGTAACACTGTCGTTTTTTTTTCGGGTCAAAATTTTGAATTTCGATATCTCAGCTCTGGAAGGGTCTAGAGCCTCCATTTTTGCACTCAGGTCAAAGTCTCGTGGCCCTCTATCAGAATCCAGAGTTTTGAGAAGATTGGAGAAACTTAATTTTTTGCCCAAAAATGAAAAAAACGAAAGGGGTAACACTGTCGTTTTTTTTTTCGGGTCGAAATTTTGAATTTCCATATCTCAGCTCTGGAAGGGTCTAGAGCCTCCATTTTTGCACTCAGGTCAAAGTCTCACAGCCCTCTATCATAATCCAGAGTTTTGAGAAGATTGGAGAAACTTAATTTTTCGCCCGAAACGAAAAAAACGAAAGGGGTAACACTGTCATTTTTTTTTTCGGGTCAAAATTTTGAATTTCGATATCTCAGCTCTGGAAGGGTCTAGAGCCTCCATTTTTGCACTCAGGTCAAAGTCTCATGGCCCTCTATCAGAATCCAGAGTTTTGAGAAGATTGGAGAAACTTAATTTTTCGCCAAAAACGAAAAAACGAAAGGGGTAACACTGTCGTTTTTTTTTCGGGTCGAAATTTGAATTTTTATATCTCAGCTCTGGAAGGGTCTAGAGCCTCCATTTTTGCACTCAGGTCAAAGTCTCGTGGCCCTCTATCATAATCCAGAGTTTTGAGAAGATTGGAGAAACTTAATTTTTCGCCCGAAAACGAAAAAAAACGAAAGGGGGTAACACTGTCGTTTTTTTTTTTTTTTCGGGTCGAAATTTTGAGTTTTGATATCTCAGCTCTGGAAGGGTCTAGAGCCTCCATTTTTGCACTCAGGTCAAAGTCTCACAGCCCTCTATCATAATCCAGAGTTTTGAGAAGATTGGAGAAACTTAATTTTTCGCCCGAAAACGAAAAAAAACGAAAGGGTAACACTGTCGTTTTTTTCGGGTCGAAATTTTGAGTTTTGATATCTCAGCTCTGGAAGGGTCTAGAGCCTCCATTTTTGCACTCAGGTCAAAGTCTCACAGCCCTCTATCATAATCCAGAGTTTTGAGAAGATTGGAGAAACTTAATTTTTCGCCCGAAAACGAAAAAACGAAAGGGGTAACACTGTCGTTTTTTTTTTCGGGTCAAAATTTGAATTTTATATCTCAGCTCTGGAAGGGTCTAGAGCCTCCATTTTTGCACTCAGGTCAAAGTCTCGTGGCCCTCTATCAGAATCCAGAGTTTTGAGAAGATTGAAGAAACTTAATTTTTCGCCCGAAAACGAAAAAAACGAAAGGGGTAACACTGTCGGTTTTTTTTTCGGGTCAAAATTTTGAATTTTTATATCTCAGCTCTGGAAGGATCTAGAGCCTCCATTTTTTCACTCAGGTCAAAGTCTCACAGCCCTCTATCATAATCCAGAGTTTTGAGAAGATTGGAGAAACTTAATTTTTCGCCCAAAAACGGAAAAAAAAACGAAATGGGTAACACTGTCGGTTTGTTTCGGGTCAAATTTTTGAGTTTTTATATCTCAGCTCTGGAAGGATCTAGAGCCTCCATTTTTTCACTCAGGTCAAAGTCTCACAGCCCTCTATCATAATCCAGAGTTTTGAGAAGATTGGAGAAACTTAATTTTTCGCCCAAAAACGAAAAAAAAAAACGAAAGGGGTAACACTGTCGTTTTTTTTTCGGGTCGAAATTTTGAGTTTTGATATCTCAGCTCTGGAAGGGTCTAGAGCCTCTGGAAGGGTCTAGAGCCTCCATTTTTGCACTCAGGTCAAAGTCTCGTGGCCCTCTATCAGAATCCAGAGTTTTGAGAAGATTGAAGAAACTTAATTTTTCGCCCGAAAACGAAAAAAAACGAAAGGGGTAACACTGTCGTTTTTTTTTTTCGGGTCAAAATTTTAAATTTTTATATCTCAGCTCTGGAAGGGTCTAGAGCCTCCATTTTTGCACTCAGGTCAAAGTCTCACAGCCCTCTATCATAATCCAGAGTTTTGAGAAGATTGGAGAAACTTAATTTTTCGCCCGAAAATGAAAAAAACGAAAGGGGTAACACTGTCGTTTTTTTTTCGGGTCGAAATTTTGAATTTTGATATCTCAGCTCTGGAAGGGTCTAGAGCCTCCATTTTTGCACTCAGGTCAAAGTCTCGTGGCCCTCTATCAGAATCCAGAGTTTTGAGAAGATTGGAGAAACTTAATTTTTCGCCCGAAAATGAAAAAAAAAACGAAAGGGGTAACACTGTCGTTTTTTTTTTCGGGTCGAAATTTTGAATTTCGATATCTCAGCTCTGGAAGGGTCTAGAGCCTCCATTTTTTGCACTCAGGTCAAAGTCTCGTGGCCTCTATCAGAATCCAGAGTTTTGAGAAGATTGAAGACACTTAATTTTTCGCCCGAAAATGAAAAAAACGAAAGGGGTAACACTGTCGTTTTTTTTTCGGGTCGAAATTTTGAATTTTTATATCTCAGCTCTGGAAGGGTCTAGAGCCTCCATTTTTGCACTCAGGTCAAAGTCTCACAGCCCTCTATCATAATCCAGAGTTTTGAGAAGATTGGAGAAACTTAATTTTTCGCCCAAAACAAAAAAAAAAAAAAACGAAATGGGTAACACTGTCGTTTTTTTTCGGGTCAAATTTTTGAATTTT
>NW_024121876.1:21775767-21857261 GCF_016745375.1 Pimephales promelas | reverse complement strand
TGATTTGCACATATTGAATTGAACAAAATGTTCTTTGGCAGGAACGCCACAATTCTGCAAGTTTACAGACAAAACGCAACCCCTGCCGTTTTATTACAGCAGATCCTGCATCACACAACGACAATGATGAAAGGTAGATAAAAGGCAGAGATTCCAAAGCCGAGTTGATTTGTGATGAGTAGGATGAGTGGGCCTGCTTTAGATGGGGCGGACTGGCTGACCAAATTCCTTACCGGTGAAACACATCCCTTATTAAAGCAGTCTGAGACTGCGGAGGCCAGACACATCTGCTCCTGCAGACCTACAGCCCTGGGAGAGAAAGAGAAAGAGAGAGAGGCTGGAAAATGTGAGCAGTAGAAAAACAAAATGTTTTGGGGGTGTTTTTTTTTTCAAGAGGGGGGAATGGCAATGAGAGAAGATAGGATTGGAGAGATTGGAGGGGAAGGTACAAGTCTCTGGGTCTTATCTGAGGCCTGTTTCCTGGGTAAAAGCTTTCAGGTGTGGCGCTCTTTCAACAGATCCGGCTGTGCCTCGTTGGGGTGGCTGGAGGGGGGCTGGCAGCACTGTAGAGTGAGGCCCGAATCCCTATTGCCCCTTTTCCACCAGAGCATTTTTAGAGCTGGTCCCTACTCGCGAACCAGTTCTTTGTGTTTCGACAGCCAAAAAACTGGTTCTCGGCCAGGAAAATTGGTTCCAAAGCGGCATCAACTCTTTCCTGGACTAGAACCAGAGAACCATTCGGGCTGGGGGCGGGGTGACCAACAACACGACGGGAAAGGTTGTGACCGTCATTGCTAAAAACACAGTGCTAGAAAGATAGGCTGACCCCAAAATAGGATCGCAAAGCCAGGAGAAACATTTGCAGAAAGACGATGTAGTCCGCCATTGTAATTGTTATACTTAAAGTTGTCGCAAGCGTTTCAGGGAAAGCTAAGACATACGGTGACATACACAGTGATGTAACAACGTCATTCGCTGGGGTCTCTAATCAGTGGAAAAACAAACACGCTCTAATGCTGCGTTTACACCGGACGTGAATAGCGCGTCAAATTCGCGTCTACCGCGTCTAGTTTGACGCTTGACCACTTTGTGTTAATTTGCGCGTCAAGAGTGAAACGGAGCATCAGAATCGAAATCTGTTGGCGGCCATATTTTAATGTCGACCAAGCATTCATCGAGAGAGTCACCACCCTGTATTTGCTCTGGAGAGCAGAACAGCTGCGTAGGGATCATCGTCGCCGTATTTGTGTCCACCAGACCCTTCGGAGGCGAACCGTTTGCCGAGTTTCACCATTTGCTCGCTCGGCTGCGTCTGGATGACGGCCGCTGTCAGCGGTACTTAAGCCTGTCCCACGCCCAGTTTGATGACCTGTTGTCCCGCATCGGAGTGAGCAACTTATGCACGTATGTTGGTTGTCTTTACATCATAATAATATTTCATATAATCTAGAGATGGAATAAATAACATTCAATACAAAATGAACATGTCTCGTATATTGAAATAATGTTTTGAGTGATAAAATATTTGCTTTGTTGTGCATTAGAACCACACGCATTTGGTCATATTACAAAATAATTTGTTGAAGCATCCAGTCACCATGTGAGCAAGCAGCAGGCTCCTGATTGGTTAACGCGGCGCGAATTTGACGCCAAAGTTAAGATTTTTCAACTCGGGCGGCAGGCGTGAATTCGCATCAAACGCATGAATGCACAAATAGCACTAACTAAATCATTCACGCTTAACACGGCATTCGCGTGAAATTGACGCGCGAATGGGGCGTTTTCGTATCTACTGTGCCATGCTCTACGCCTCATTTTTTTTTTAACGCGCGTAGCGCGTCTTTGCTTTGACTTAACATTGAAATCATTCGCACCAGACACGCTATTCACGTCCGGTGTGAACGCGCCATAACGGTGCGTGTTCACTACAGTGGCAAAACTCCGCTCAGTGCCGCTGGCAATGCTATAACGTCTCTGCTTTAGGGTGTGTCTGTCGCGAGTGTGTTTAATCTGTTTTTTTTCAACATATACACACAGTATAATCATCAGAGATGCACGCAATTACATTCGGAAATAGACAAGCTTTGTTTACGTAAATGCCCTAAGCAAAGATATCTCATCAATTTTTATAAACTTTTAAAAACCCAGCCAGTATAATCACAATGAACACATCCAAAGTGAATTATTTAACATATAACAACTGTAAAGCGTCTAATTTGTAAACAAAATTATTTACACACTAAATCCAACCTAAACTCCGGCACAATTTGCATATTTAAAAAATCTCAAAACAGACGTCACATCCCAAACCGGACATCAATTGGCTGCCGACCGCATTTTTCGCTTGATATTTGCATAAAGTCAAGAACTGGCCTTCCTTTTTGATGTTTTCGTTTGCTGTAAACGCTTTCTCCGGTCCGCTGTCAAATGCAATGCGCGAGTGTGAAGCTCGACTTCCATAGGAATGAATTGAAAACGCTAGCTCATTCCTCATTGTATTAATATGGTAAAAATGTACAATGGTTTTTTTTCAAATGAAGACAGTTATTTGATGCAATGTACTAAGAGATAAAGTCAGCAAGACCGATATCACAATCTCTGCCATTGATTTCCTTTTCAGCGATCACATGATCATATAATGATTTCAACGTCTGGCCTCAGCTAAAAGGATTGCATCAGGATCTGTGTTTGCACTGACTCAAGAATGCCGTATCAGGATCAGATGGTGTTTGTGCTGTAATGGTTGAGTATGTGCAGATACTGTGCGTGTCATTAATGTCTCGGGCTGAGCTCTGTGCGTAGTTAATAATGTGCGGCGCTGCACAGTCTCCCTCTGTATATTCTTCAATATGTAACCTGGCATTTCCTCCCCTAGCCGAGAGCTCAGTGTGTTTTCTCCTTCTTTCTTGTATCCCACAGTACTTTCATTTGGGTTTGCAGTGTGCATTCTCACACCTCCTCTCCTTTTCTCTCATCTTGTCTGGACTTTCTTTTATGATTTAGGAATTCTTTTTTTGTCTCATCTCTTCTAAATGTTTCCCTCTCCTCACTCCTCATCGTGTCCTTTCTCAATTTGTACCTTGTTTTCTCATCCTCTCTCCTTTCCCCTCATATATATATATATATATATATATATTTTTTTTTGCCTTTTCTCATCTAATTTATTCATGTCAATTCTCATCTATTCTTTTCTTTCCATTCCTCTTCACTGTCCCAACCGGTCTCCCCCTCACTTCTCATCTTGTCTCCTTTCTCATCTTCTCTTATCTTGTCCATCTCATCCATCTTCCTCGTCTCACCTCACAGAGTCTCTTCTTTTCTCATCTCACCTGTTCTCCTCTTCTCTCCTTTTAGTGTCATTTTCTCATATTGTCTAATCTCAAATGGTTTTCCTGTTCTCTCCTCACTTCTCTGATCTCCTCTTGTCTTGTCTAGTTTCTTCTCATATTGTATCATCTTGCATGGCCTCCTCTTGTCTGGTTTCTTCTCCTCTAGACTCTTTTTCTTGCTTGTCATCAGATTTTGTTAATTATATATTCTCCTCTTGTCTCGTCTCGCCTCATTTTGCTTCTTCTCTCCACTGGCCTCTTCTTCCCTTGTCTCGATTTTATTAAAGGGATAGTTCACTTTGAAATTAATTTTTGGTATGTTTTAGCTTACCTCAAGGGCATCCAAAATGTAGGTGGTTTTGTTTCCACAGTATTTTCAATTTCGACATTTTTAGGTCAAACCGTTGTTGTCTGTCAGTCATATAATGGAGGTTTAGGGGGTCCACGTCAAAGAGCATGCACAGAGAAGTCCAAATTAAACATGATTTAATGACTCGTAAATGTAAAGGCCAATTTATACTTCTGCGTAGGGTGCGCGCTGTAGGTACGGCGTAGCATACGCATTTCCGCGTCCCATACCGCGTACCCTTCGCCGTCGCCTGACGCGCACCTCCTCAAAAATGTAACTACACGTCGCGACGACGCGGACCGCAAGATCGGTGATTGGTCGGCTTGGTAGCATCACATTTCCTCCTACGCATTTCCGCACGTACCTTCTCACGCATTTCCACCACTGTCTATGATTTCCACACGTACCATCTCCTCCGACATCTTCTCTCATTTCTGCCTTTCAGTTTTAGTAATTTCACTAAAGTGAACTGTATTTCCACCTCAATAAGCTCCAACTCCAACATGATCAGCTCTCTTTCAGTCGCTATTGCTTGTAGTAACCTAGCCGCGAGGAATCTAAACACAGTGGAACATTAAAACCCTCCGCCGCCAACTTGCGTTTCGGAGCAGTACTGCAGGGCATCCAAGACCTGAACGCAGAAGTATATGTATGCTCACAACGGCATCGCCTATGTGCGTAGTCAACGCCGTACACTACGGCGTACCATCGACGCAGAAGTATAAATTGGCCTTAAGTACACATTGATGGCCTAAGACACGAAACGAGCGGTTTGTGTGAGAAAACGAACAGTATTTATATCGTTTTTACCTCGTGTAACCACAGCCATGTCCAACTGAAACGTGTCCAACGTTCCCCAAGTGATCGCTCGTGTGTGTATGTCACAGAGATTTCGGAAGCTTTACCTTTCACTGTGAAGATCTAAATATATTTAGATATAAAGGGACTCACAATGGAAGACGATTTCCAAGGTAAAACTTCCGAAATCTCTGTGTAAACAATGAGTGACATACCCACCGAGCGATCACATCCGGCGGAACGTTGGACACGGTTCAGTTGGACATTACACGAGGTAAAAACGATATAAATACTGTTCGTTTTCTCACACAAACCGCTCGTTTCGTGTCTTAGGCCATCAATGTGTACTTACATTTACGAGTCATTAAATCATGTTTAATTTGGACTTCTCTGTGCATGCTCTTTGAGGTGGACCCCCTAAACCTCCATTATATGATTGACCGAAAAATGTCAAAATACTGTGGAAACAAAGACTACATCTTGGATGCCCTTGAGGTAAGCTAAAACATACCAAAAATTTATTTCAGAGTGAACTATCCCTTTAACATCTATTCTCAAATGTCGTCTCCTTCTGTCTCACCTCACGTCATCTCTCTCTTTTCTCATCCGATATTGTTTTATCTCTCATAGTTGCAGTCACCAGTTGTGCTCTGGTTCGGTCGTCTTGGCCCAGTGTATGAGGTTAGGGACAGAAATACAGGCATGATGAGACACAGCAAAGGCGGGAAAAAAAATAGCAAAAACGTTCATAACTTGTAGCCACAGAAGGATTACAGAAGAGACATTCCAGCAGCATCAGATTAATCCAGACTAGCTTCAGGGAGAGTGGCGGACAACCCCGTCTTTATTCATTCCTACCGTAGCTGCTGACAGCTTCGTGTTTTGTTCTTACTGTACACACAAACCACATTTTCCCAGGCTCAACGCTCAAAGTTCGAGTATATTGCGTAATATCTTTGGCTGTCACATCAAGGGCAATACCGTTACGTCTTCTCGCAGGCCCTCTCAGCCTCCTAATGATGGAGAGGGGCTTGTGGCCTGTCAACAAAGTGTGTCAGGCTCTGAATGGATGAGCTTGACTGCCTCTCAAACTGCCGTGGATGTTTTCTGTGGCTCTGCCAAACGCTGGACACACTAGAGTGAGTTTTACAGGTCAGCTGACCTGCCACGGAGGGAACGAGAGACCCGTGACACACGGGTGTGCGTAAACGCGCGAACCGCAAAACCCCGGAGACGTTTGCTTATGTTTCGGTGGAGCGGCTGTGAAGCGGAACGCAGGTTCACGTCAGGGATGTGTGTGTAAGAGAAGGGGCGGTCCAGCTGGCCAGATGGGAAAAAGCACCACAGAGGCCTTCTGCAAACAACATGTGGAAAGGCTTTGGCTTCTAATGTAGCGTGGAGCGTTTATATACTTCATGCAGACCGCTCTACTGTCCATCAGAGAGAAGAAGCCTCGGCGCTCGCAATCACGCCCGCGGTCGAGTGGCCGAGACGACCTCATCTTCTGCTTCCTGCTTCCTCTTAATCTTCCCGACCCCCAGTCGGAGAAAAGGACTCCCTCAGGGCCGGCTCCGCTTCAGCTGTTCAGTGTGCGGAAGTGCTTACCCACAATCCTCCCTGAGCAGGTGGCCCTTAACAGGCCTCTTTGTTTTCCTGCGTCTTGCCAAAAGAAGCTGAAGGAGAAGCTTGTGAAAATTAATTTCTCCCCCCCCCCTTTGGTTCACGTTTTGGCGCTCTGCTCTTGGCAATTCTGCCGGCCCAAATGTATATGAAGCGTTCACAGGCTCCAAAATAGGATTTCCTGCACTTGTGTGATGTCATTTTTCTCAGGATCCAAGGAAAAGCGAGAAGCTCAATTTGGCGAAACACAAAGCAGCTCCGTAGGGACGTGGGCACAAGCGTTTTGCGAGCGTGGCCGCCGGTTTACTTAATCTCCGATGCACTCCACACACTTTTCTCACATTCTCATTGACCCCTTTGTGATCCCTCAAGATGGGAAGAGTTTTACTATGGTCTCTTTCTGTAAATGACTTCCTGAACTCGTATCTCTTCAGCTCAGTGGCTGTGTTTTGCTCCCAGAGCTGCTTGTTTCGGTCTCAGAGCCAGTGAGCAATTATGTGCAATTGGCCTTTGCAATCCAGTGCTGCTTCTGATGATCTCATGGATAAATGCCATTGGGATAAAGAGAGGAGATTAGGCCTCACATTGAAATCTGAAGGACGGAATGGCCTTCAAAGAGATCAGGCCTGTGCCGTCCTCTCAACATTGGCTAGATAACTGATGGAGGACACCATAAGGAGACATCAAGGACAGAGCTGAGAACAACTGGCACGTCGACAAGGCAATGTGAATTCTTCCAAAGGCACAAACAGGAATATTTCAGGCTTAAATACATCTGTCGGTTATTGCAGGAAACAATTTGGGGAAAGCATATGGGGAAAGTATGAAGCATGATTTAATGTTTAAAATAACAAAAGTTTGTGGTTTTGTAGCTGGTTTAAAAAAAATTGTGAAATATAATTAAGATTGTTAGTGAACTTCATCAAAACTTAACTATTTTTGTTTTCGTATTTTGTGTGAGTTGTAATCCTATAAAATGTACATAGTTCTAGTGGGAACCAATTATGCAGAATACTGTTGTATATGGGGCACATATTGGTGACGCAACGATAGCTCGTGCGATGTGCGATCAGCGCCATATTTAGAAGCACATTTTCCGCTGACGGGGTCGGGTGTGCTCTCTCTCGCTCATCTGACGAGCGTGCTGGTAAGAACATTTTGAAGTATATTTAACTATGTAATCGACTTATTTCATGAGATAAACAATGTTTAAGTGAAATGTGATGTCATGAAATTGGATGTAGTTAATTGCTTGAGTGTTTTACCGAGACTGGTTTTGCTTACTAGCTGTCTGTGCTGTATGAGCTGTATGAGACTGAGAGGGAGAGACGTGTATCTCACGGGAAAAAAGAGTATTAATTGTGCTCTGTATTTCTGCAGGTATGTTAAACTGTTTATTGTGTTTTATATTGAGAAATGTTCGAAATGTGTTTGATAC
Organism: Pimephales promelas; assembly: GCF_016745375.1. The sequence goes on along the minus strand of NW_024121876.1, from coordinate 21,849,727 downwards.
ATACAAAAAAAGTGAGGTCTGTATGCAAAAGTGATGTGATTGTGCAATTAACCTGTGTTTTGTGTAATTTAACCCCTAATTTAACATTTTTCTCCATTTAATGTGTTTACTACTGCAAGTAAGTGGTGAAGACATTATGTTTTCCCTTTTATATTATTTTGTATGTCATTTAAGGGTGACCTATATGCTTTGTGGCGTTCTGTATTTTGTGATTTTATTTAATTTTATTATTTGCCCTATGTTTTGTAACTATTAGCTGATTAAATTAACATCTAGAGAAGCACATTTTCCGCTGACGGGGTCGGGTGTGCTCTCTCTCGCTCATCTGACGAGCGTGCTGCTGTCTGTGCTGTATGAGCTGTATGAGACTGAGAGGGAGAGACGTGTATCTCACGGGAAAAAAGAGTATTAATTGTGCTCTGTATTTCTGCAGAATAAAGATCCTGAGACCTCTTCAATCGGCGTTGTCTTCATTGAATAGAAAATAAACACAACCAGAGTAAAACTGCTACATAAAAATGGTGCCGTGACCTACTGGATCAACTGGATTGGCCGCAGCCGATCGCCGGAGTGGTGCAACGAGTTTGTGATGCCTGGATGCTTCATGCGGAAGCTGTGGAATCGATTTCGCCATTGAACTGGTAACTGTAAAAAGAAAAAAAAAAAACTTTTGCTTTTGTGGACTGACTTATCGAACTGTTGTTTTTCCTCCTCTTACTTATTGGACATTCATTGGACCGGTTTTTTTTTCCTTTCATTGTTGTAAATTGATACTATGGCTGGTGTAAGGAAAGACTATGACATGATAACTCCATATCTTGGGAGGGGTAGAGGATTGTTGAGGGTGGACGAACCTGTCATTGGTAAACCAAGGGTATTAGTCTACAGTCCCCAATCGTCTGATACCGTACCTGAACATCCTGTTGGGCCGACTGCCTCTACTCCTAGTGATGCTAATGATAACGTTGCAGAGCAGTTACGTGATCTTATCGGTGAATTAGGCAGTCAAATAGGGGAGTCCATCGTCACACGGCTGTTAGCTAGCCAAAGCCCTGTCACACCCTCCAGCTCAGTCCCATTAGGTGCTGTTGCGCCAGAACCCTCTATCGCTAGCCGCAATCTCACTAATGTCACCCTGATGGTCAAGCCAGACGTCAAAGAGCCCCCAATGTTTAGAGGAGATGGCACAGACAAATATACGGTTCAGGAATGGATTGAGTTAATGGAATTGTATCTCCGCAAAGCGGATTGCTCTGACACAGATCAAGTAGACGAGATACTGAGCCACCTGCTAGGCAGGGCTAAGAGCATTGTCAAGGTCAGACTCAAAAGCAGCCCTGACGAAGCCGTCTCCCCTGTAACCATCTATGAAGTGTTGAGGCGTTACTTCAGTGAAAGTCCTGGATCATGTCTACCGCTAGCTGACTTTTACGCAACGCGACCCATGGTAAATGAGTGCCCTGTTGATTACTGGGTAAGATTGAACGCAGCTGCTGAGTTAGCAGGTAGCCATTTGCAGAAAAAAGGCGAAAGGATGAAAGACATGAGTTCTGAAATCGCAATGATGTTCATCAGAAACTGTTCGGAGCCGAACCTTTCTAGCATGTTTCGATGTAAACCTATCAGTAAATGGTCAGTTGCAGAAATTCAAGAAGCCATTGACGAGCACCAGAGGGAAGTTCAGTCTAAAAAGCTGTCTACAGTCGCACATAATGTTAATGTGGTCCAAGTCGCTGCAGCTAAATTATCAACCTACCCTCATGCTGTCACAGAGGGAGAGACTTTGAAATCGGACACACCTATTAATGTCCCTGTAAATTGTTCGAAGACTGCCGTTCCTGCAACTTCGGAGTCTGGCACTTTGGAACGCGTCTTGAGTATGCTGGAAAGGGTATTGGAGCGCACTAGTCAGACTGCTCCTGCCCCACGACAGAGAACAACTCAGTGGCGCAGTTTTTCCCCGTGCAGAGTCTGCGGTGATAGGAATCACTCCACCCGTTCACATTGTATGAGAGAAAGGAGATGTTTGTCATGCATGGAGATTGGGCATCAGCAGAAGCAATGCATCAACGTTGTCAGCTCTGCTAGTCCATCTGCTTCTGACCCGCACGCTCAGGGAAACTAATTCACTCACGTATGGGAGGGGATTATGTGAGTGCAAAGCATCAAACCCTCAATGTGGACGATGATTTTTCTGTTTATGATGAATGTTGCAAGTCTGTCTCTGGTGATGGTATCGTCTTATTTCAGAATGTCACGAAGTTGGAGAAGGCAGACAGTCTGTTCTATACTTCAGTAATGTTGAATGACAAAGTTCCAGTTCAAGCGCTGATGGATAGTGGATCTATGGCATGCACAATCAATGAGGACACAGAGCATGAACTGTTGAGTATGGGGATGTCTGCACAGGTTGACCAGTCGCACATGGACGTTCTTCTTGTTGGCTGTGGAGGTGTTCGAGTCAGACCGAAGGGGGTCTATCAGTTGCAGATGAATGTGTGTGGCACATTGGTGAGTGTACCCACGTTTGTTGTCCCGGGACAGAGGGATCAGTTGATTCTGGGTACTAATGTCATTAAATTCATCCTCACTCAACTCAAGCAAACTCCTAGCTATTGGAATGTCATGAATCGCCCTGAGTCATCTGGTGAACCTGAAGTCGAGCAGTTTCTGAACATGCTGTCAGGTATTAACAGGTGGAAGGGTCGTGTAATTCCTGATATTGTGGGCACAGCAAAATTGACTCAGGCCGTAACTTTGTTGCCCCGACAAGAACACCTCGTGTGGGGAAAACTTCCTCCAAACACACCTATTTCCATGGGAAGTACTATTGTGATTGAGCCACCCAAATCACAGACCCACAAGAAAGGTATCATGGTGGGAAGAGTCATAGCCTCTATGTCTGGAGATGGATGGGTCCCAGTCAGAATCATGAATCCCCTTGATAAGGCTATTACACTGAGAAGGAACTCGAAAATTGCAGATGTCTTCCCTGTTATAGCTGTTGAGGATCTCAGTGTGCATTCTAATCACAACAGTAATGAGATGGTGAGTGTGCAGAGCCAGAGCATCGGAGGAATTGATGAGGGAGGTTGTACTGACTTGGGGCCAAGTAAAAGTCTGCAGAAACTTGGTCTTGGTGATTTAGACATCGAGTCTTGTGAAGTATCCCATTATTGGAAAGGTCAGCTGATACAGCTCATTGGGAGGTATGAGGACGTATTTTCCAAACACAAACTGGATTGCGGAAAAGCTAATGAGTTTGTCCACCATATTCGTTTGTCAGACGATCGTCCATTCAGACTTCCATACCGCCGTGTTCCACCGGCACAGTACCAGAAGCTGAGAAGCGTTCTCTCTGAAATGGAGGAACAGGAAATCATACGCAAGTCCAATAGTGAGTGGGCCTCTCCACTTGTGTTGGTATGGAAGAAGAATGGGGACCTTAGAGTGTGTGTGGACTACCGCTGGCTAAATGCTCGAACTGTTAAGGACGCCCACCCCTTGCCTCATCAGGCAGACTGTTTAGCAGCCCTAGGAGGGAATGTCTTCTTTAGTGCGATGGACTTAACCTCTGGTTTTTATAACGTCATGATGTCTGAAGAAGACAAGAAGTTCACTGCCTTCACGACTCCTATGGGTCTGTATGAATTCAACCGTCTGCCGCAGGGGCTTTGTAACAGTCCAGCCAGCTTTATGCGGCTCATGATCAACATCTTCGGGGATCAGAACTTCCTCACGTTGTTATGCTATCTCGACGACCTTCTGGTGTACGCTCCAAGTGAGGAGGCAGCCATTGAGCGGCTTGAGCTGGTGTTCGCTAGGCTCAGGGCACATGGACTGAAGTTAGCCCCGAAAAAGTGTCATTTTCTGAGGAGAAGTGTGAAATTTCTGGGGCATGTCATTGACAACACTGGAGTGGCAACGGATCCAGACAAAGTTAGTGCCATTTCTGCCATATCTGAATCTGACCTGATGATGCCAGATGGAGTGACACCTTCGCAGAAAAAGATAAGGTCATTTTTGGGAATGGTGCTATATTATCAAAACTTCATTCCAAACTGCTCCAGTATAGCGAAGCCATTGTTCACCTTGACAGCTGCACCCAGAGGAAAAAAGGCCACTGTGAGAGGCACTGCATCATTTAGGAGACTGAATCCCAGTGATTGGAAAGATGAACAGAGTGTGGCGTTCCAAAAACTAAAGACAGCTCTGTTAGAATCTGTTGTGCTAGCTCACCCTGACTTCAGCCGACCATTCGTTCTATGTACAGATGCGTCTATGGATGGATTAGGAGCTGTACTGTCACAAGTACCAGAAGGGGAATTTAAGGCACGTCCTATTGCCTTTGCCAGTAAAGCTCTCACTCGTGCACAAGCTAAATACCCTGCTCATCGTCTTGAGTTTTTGGCCCTGAAGTGGTCCGTCTGCGACAAGTTCAGTCACTGGTTGAAGGGACATGACTTTACTGTCTGGACGGATAACAATCCCTTAACATACATCATGACAAAGCCAAAGCTTGATGCGTGTGAGCAGAGGTGGGTGTCTAAGCTGGCCCCCTATAGTTTCAGCATCCAATACATACCCGGCAGTAGAAATGTGGTCGCAGATGCTTTGAGTAGGCAACCCTTCATCCGTGATTGTGTCAGTCAGAGGATGATGTCAGAGCCGTATAGTGCGCTACTTGAGGAGGCCGAGCAAGTCCATGATAACACCATTCAAGAAGTGTTCAGGCTGAGCGCAAACACCTGTAATGTTGAACATTGTCCCTCTGCATTCTCTGAATCATGTTCACTTACCAGTGTTGAGGTGTCAGCAATCCTTGATGTTCACACAGAGTGGGAAGTAGGCACAAGAGATCGAGCGGCCCAGTGGCTCACTCAGGATACACACCAGTTATGGTCTCCAGGTCTTAATCCTCTGCCTGTTTTTTCTTTGAGGGAATTACAGGAGAAGCAGCAGGATGATTCAACGCTGTCAAGGGTCTTGTTCTATGTAAGTAGAGGACGGAAGCCATCTAGACGTGAGAGAACTGGGGAAACTCACAAGGTAATAAAGACACTTAAACAGTGGGAGAAGTTCAAAATGCTTGATGGAATACTCTACAGAGTGTCCAAGGATGTCCTGACGAAAAAAAGGAGGCTACAGTATGTTGTTCCAAGTTCGCTGGTGAAGCAGGTTCTTGAGGGCATTCATGATGAAGCTGGGCATCAAGGTCAGGGTAGGACTTTATCCCTTGCGAGACAGAGGTTCTTTTGGGTCAGTTTGGAACGGGATGTGCGTGAATATGTTAAATGTTGCAAACGCTGTGTGGTTAGCAAAACTCCAGAACCTGAAGGGAGAGCTCCTCTGGAAAGCATCAAAACATCAAGCCCCCTGGAATTGGTTTGCATAGACTTTTGGTCTGCGGAGAATTCCAGTGGTCGCAGCATGGATGTCCTGGTCCTAACTGATCATTTTACTAAGATGGCCCATGCTTTCCCTTGTAAAGACCAATCGGCGAAACAAGTTGCACGGCTATTGTGGGACAGATACTTCTGTGTATATGGTTTCCCAGAGAGGATCCATTCGGACCAAGGTGCCAATTTCTGCAGCCAACTTATTCATGAATTGCTACTCGTTGCTGGAGTGAGGAAGTCTAGAACAACCGCGTATCATCCTATGGGTAACGGTCATGTTGAACGATTCAACAGAACTCTGGGCGGTATGATCAGGGCGCTGCCACCTAGGGCCAAGCAACACTGGCCGCAGATGCTGCAATCGCTGACCTTTGCTTATAACTGCACCGCCCATGAGTCTACTGGATTTGCACCTTTTTATTTGATGTTCGGCAGGATTCCAAGACTCCCAGTGGATGTAATGTTCAGCAGTGTGGAGAGGGATGACGTCGTCATTGACTATGATGTGTACGTGAAGAGATTGAGGAATGACTTGAAAGAAGCTTTGATACTTGCTCAGAAGAATGCTGAGGCCAGTCAGCGACGCCAGGCAGACTTGTACAACAAGAGGGCTAAAGGTCGCAGTATTGAAGTTGGGGATCAAGTATTGCTTGCCAACAAGGGTGAGCGTGGTCGTAAGAAATTGGCAGATAAGTGGGAGTCCATTCCATATACAGTCGTTGCCTTTAATCCTCAATGTCACACCTACCGAATCTGCAACACCCACACTGGTCAGGAAAAGACTGTTCATAGAAACTTGCTCCTCCAAGCAAACTTTCTGCCTATCGAGTTTGAGGAAATTGAACCCTCATTCAGTGGAGGCACTGAATCAGTTGATGATTGCAGTGAAGTAGCTTTGAGCAATGCTCTAACACCCATGTCTGAATACAGCAACGCTGATCGAACTGCCAGCTGGGTAGCAGGGGCTGTGGCTCCAAATGCTGACTTGGGCAGGACATCCTCTAAGAGAGAGAGTTTCCCTCCAGTAGCAGTGGATCCTGATTCTGCTCAATCTGTGCTTTCAACAACTATGGATGATTCTTTCGGATGTGATAATGTTTCTGAACGTTCAAGTAATGGAGGATTGATACATGATACAGTGACATCAGCTCCAGTGGGAGGTTCATTTGACGATATACAGTCCTCTGATCCTGTGGCTTCGCCTCCTAATCAGGTGGTTACTCAAGTCAGAACCAGGTTTGGCAGGCTTGTGAATCCTGTGAACAGATTAATCCAGAACATGACCCAAAAAATGACTATGACCAGTTCAGTTAATGGAGTTGCAGGGTCTTTATTGTCATAAAATGGATTGAACAGTCACATGAGTAGTATGGGAGTGTTTCCTTTGAGCCTATTCAAAATCTCCCACTGAGTTGGCAGAGCCGTAATTCACAATTTAGAAAAAGAAGGTAACTGTCACATAGACGCTTAAGTAGTGGTGTTTGGGGCACCCTATTTACAAGTGTTCCCTTTGTTGGTCTGATCAGCCTGCTTGGGTCCCTTTCCCTGTGGTTTGGGAAGCATGTTGCTGTTTCAAGTGTGTTGAGTCAATTGTTGATTCTGTGTGTAGCTTTTTGAACAGCTACTTATCCATATTGAACTAGTTTTGTGAAGTTCAGCGGGGAGTATGTAGCTGGTTTAAAAAAAATTGTGAAATATAATTAAGATTGTTAGTGAACTTCATCAAAACTTAACTATTTTTGTTTTCGTATTTTGTGTGAGTTGTAATCCTATAAAATGTACATAGTTCTAGTGGGAACCAATTATGCAGAATACTGTTGTATATGGGGCACATATTGGTGACGCAACGATAGCTCGTGCGATGTGCGATCAGCGCCATATTTAGAAGCACATTTTCCGCTGACGGGGTCGGGTGTGCTCTCTCTCGCTCATCTGACGAGCGTGCTGGTAAGAACATTTTGAAGTATATTTAACTATGTAATCGACTTATTTCATGAGATAAACAATGTTTAAGTGAAATGTGATGTCATGAAATTGGATGTAGTTAATTGCTTGAGTGTTTTACCGAGACTGGTTTTGCTTACTAGCTGTCTGTGCTGTATGAGCTGTATGAGACTGAGAGGGAGAGACGTGTATCTCACGGGAAAAAAGAGTATTAATTGTGCTCTGTATTTCTGCAGGTATGTTAAACTGTATTGTGTTTTATATTGAGAAATGTTCGAAATGTGTTTGATACATACAAAAAAAGTGAGGTCTGTATGCAAAAGTGATGTGATTGTGCAATTAACCTGTGTTTTGTGTAATTTAACCCCTAATTTAACATTTTTCTCCATTTAATGTGTTTACTACTGCAAGTAAGTGGTGAAGACATTATGTTTTCCCTTTTATATTATTTTGTATGTCATTTAAGGGTGACCTATATGCTTTGTGGCGTTCTGTATTTTGTGATTTTATTTAATTTTATTATTTGCCCTATGTTTTGTAACTATTAGCTGATTAAATTAACATCTAGTGAAGCACATTTTCCGCTGACGGGGTCGGGTGTGCTCTCTCTCGCTCATCTGACGAGCGTGCTGCTGTCTGTGCTGTATGAGCTGTATGAGACTGAGAGGGAGAGACGTGTATCTCACGGGAAAAAAGAGTATTAATTGTGCTCTGTATTTCTGCAGAATAAAGATCCTGAGACCTCTTCAATCGGCGTTGTCTTCATTGAATAGAAAATAAACACAACCAGAGTAAAACTGCTACAGATGCATATGCATCGCCAGGATTTATAATCGATGCATCGAGAAAACGAGTGAATCGTTACACCCCTACTAATTTTCCACAGAATAGATACACGATACCAGTCTCTCCGATAGCGAGTTAAACCCACCTCTCCTCACTCACTCATCTCATTTGCTCTAGATGAACATTGTTGGTGTTACAGGGCTTGAATTTTGGCGTGGAATTGGGCGTATTGCACATATTTTGACTAATTCCTGCAGATTTTGTGCTCACACCCAAAGTGTTGCACATAAAGCTGCCTCTCAGTACTAAACTGAGTTATTTGTCGCTGCTTATTGCTCTTAAACAGTCAACACACAAAATAAAATTGCCGGTTTTGGCGAGTGTTCATGTAAACAGTCAGTAATCTTCTAAGTCAAAGTAAACAGTTGAGAAAGAAAGAGCAGGTCTTAAAGTGAGAGCAGCCTAATATACATTCTGCCAAATTATGAGATAACATTACAAATATCTATTAGGCAGTTTTTCCCCAAGTCATCAATGTCAAAATTGTGGCTAGTTCAGTAACTTTTGAAATACACTAGCTAGCCACAGTGACTGGAGAGCAAATGTTTTTATGTCAAACCCTGTATATAAGATATAAATTATAATAACTTATATAAATAAAATACGTTTTAATATGTACTGTATCATATATGGATACAAAAGTACAGTGCACTTATGGCCGAGACTATCACCTTGAAGCAGTTAAATGGACCATAACATGCATTAAAAATAAAATAAAATTGTTTCACTTAAAATGTTGGAAAAGTTCTTGCAGCAAAAACAGTTAATAAGTTACGATCTAACAATCGGACTTTGAAGTGTCTTACTCAAGGACCCAGTGGTGCAAGCTCATGATTCACCCCTTTAAACATGCAACCATGCAGAAACCACTCCATATTTTATGCATTAGTTTACAGAGTTAAAAAAACTCCCCCGCATCCAAATCCTCATTTACCGAAAAGTATTGTGTAAAAGTTGACCGTTTACAGACAAGGAAACATTCAAGTGAAAATGTGCTGACATACAGTAAAGACGGGATTTGTAACGTCCAAAATGAACAAAGATGAGAATGGTGTGAATTGTCATGAGATTTGCCTGAAACTGTCATCATATACCTGTAAGTGCATGCGCAGGAAGCTTTTCCTCTTGGTGTAATCAAAATTGTTCCTCATGAGCAGGTAAAGAAGTGCAGACGCCTCCCCACGTAGGACACTTAATTTAGACATGCAGCACTTCAAGACTTCGTAACACAGCGAACCGCACAGCGTTACACGGCCCTTGAAGAGGGGAACCTGGAACTAAATAAATATAATCGAGACACAAACACGTCAGTGCTCAAGTCGGCACAATCTGGAACATCTTGAAAACATCTCATGTTGTTGCATTTAAAGATTGTGGTCATTGAAGGAGTAGTTCACTTTTGAAAAAAAACTTTGCTGATAATTTACTCACCTCCATGTCCTCCAAAATGTCCATGTCATTCTTTCTTCAGTCGAAAAGAAATTAAGGTTTTTGATGAAAACATTCCAGCATTTTTCTCCACATAATGGACTTCAATGGGAACCAAACGGTTCAAGGTCCAAAAGACACTTTAAATGATTCAGACGATGATTAAGGGTCTTATATAGCAAAATGATCACTCATTTAAAAAACAAAAAACAAAGTTTAAGTTTTATAAGCACAAATGCTCGCCTTGCTCTGTTCTGTGATGCACGTTCGTGACTCTCCTGTTCAAACTCGTTCATCAAAATGAACGAATCTTTTCCAGAGTCAATTCGTACGCTTCATTCGTTGAATGAACCAAATGACTCTGAAAAAGATTTGTTCATTTTGATGAACGAGTTTGAACAGGAGAGTCACGAACGTGCATCACAGAACAGAGCAAGGCGAGCATTTGTGCTTATAAAACTTAAACTTTGTTTTTGTTTTTTAAATGAGCGATCATTTTGCTATATAAGACCCTTATTCATCATCTGGAATCGTTTAAAGCCCTTTGAACAGTTTGCAGTTTGTACTGAAAGTGTCTTTTGGACCTTGAACCGTTTGGTTCCCATTGAAGTCCATTAATACGGAGAAAATCCCAGAAATATTTTCATCAAAAACCTTAATTTCTTAATTTCGACTGAAGAAAGAAAGACATGGACATCTTGGATGACATGGGGGTGAGTAAATTATCAGCAAAAGTTTTTTCAAAAGTGAACGACTCCTTTAATTAAAACTTCATTCAAGATTATTCAAAGGCACCAAACCTGCATGCTAAAAAAAGGCTGTGTTGAAACAACATCACTTGGGTTGGGAACGTCATGACTCATGAGTAAATGATCATTGTCTGAGTAAACTAAAGAAATATATTGATCTCACCTTGATGATAAAGGCTCGCAAAGAGGCAAATATGTGTTTGATTGCTGCTTCTGATTGTCCGACTTTCAGTAAAGTGAGGTACGTGTCAAAGACCTTCGTCATCAGAGGATTGTGACCTTCATTGTCCAGCAGCTGATTCTGTCAGGATCCAAAAATCACATTATCAGGTTATGGAAGAATCAAATTATGTACAAACTGACCCTTTACCTTCATTACACACTCTAGAAGACAGATCTATAACTTAAAAAACCCACTGGTGATTACCTTGAAGCTCTGAGTGAAGAGTGAGAGGACGTCCAGCACGGTAAGGCAGGCTTCTGTCGACATATTCCCCTCAAGCAAAGACTGGTGGTTGGTCTCTGCATCTGTGGGACCTCCAGCTGAAATACAAGACTCCACAATTACACATTAATCGTAAAATGCAAAATGAAAACTACTGGCTTCACTTACAGTACATGATTTATAAAACGTTCTTGTACTGGATTTAAAGGGATACTCCACTTTTTTTTAGAAATAGGCTCATTTTACAACTCCCCCAGAGTTAAACAGTTGAGTTTGACCATTTTCGAATCCATTCAGCCGATTTTCTGATATTTAAAAGAATATCAGTAACCAGACAGTTTCTGGTCTCATTGACTTCCATAGTATTTTTTTTTCCTACTATGGAAGTCAATGAGACCAGAAACTGTCTGGTTACTGATATTCTTCTAAATATCAGAAAATCAGCTGAATGGATTCGAAAAGGGTAAAACTTAAACGTTTAACCCTGATGGAGTTGTAAAATGAGCCTATTTCCCAAAAAAGTGGAGTATCCCTTTAAAAAAAAAAAAAAAGAATTACGTGATCAACTACGGATCCCCCAAAGGGACATTGTGATGGAAATAACATGAGAAATGAGGTGATGTGTAATGTGTATTATGAGAAAATTCAAGTGTTTTTGTAAGCATGTAAACCTATTGTAGGAGACCTCTAAAACTAAACGAGGACCCAATGGGGCACTTTAAGCAGCCCAAACGTTTGCAACATTGATAATAAGATTTTATTTTTTGAGCAGAATATAAGAATCATGTAATTTTAAATTGTAATAATATTACACAATATTACTGACCCCAAACTTTAGTGTATATCAGGCAGTAAGGAAGTTTTTTCTTTCTTTTTTAAAAATGGATGATATTAATCAAAATCAAAGACAGCAGAGACTAAGCTATTATATAACATAATATTATATTACGTTAAATTAGATAAAGTTGTCAAGTTTTATCAAGTCCATTGCATTACAGTATGTTGTATTTTGTTACGTTACATAGCAGAATAGAGCATTATAGAAGCATGAAAATCCCATGCACTGTAAAAAAATATTGTTGGTTTAACTTAAAAAAATAAGTAATCTTAAAATTTTAAGTTCATTGAAATGCAAAAATTGAGTTAATACAATGAACGAGATTGATTTAATCACTAGAAACTCAAAATATTATGTTATCTGAACTACATAAATTATCTAAAAGAAAAAAAGTTGTGATAACAAATCATGAAAATATTTTTTTTTACAGTTGTTTCACAGAATGACGGTTATAAACAACAGTAGACAGATGTTTACCCATGTTCAGGGTTAATGAGGTGTCCATAGTGCTGAACTGCTGCAGCTTTGCTTGCATGAAGCTTCCTCGACCACGCAGAACCGGCATGGTCTGGGACTTCCTGTCAGACGTGAAGAGTTTCGACACCCAGGGTTCCTGACTCCTAAACAACACACACAAGCAAACACGTACTGTTGGCAACAGTGCTAATCTTGATACCACTGCTTATTTTGAAAACACACGACCCATACAATGAAACGTATAGATCTGGTTTTGATGGCACGATAGCAGGTTGGCACAATGTCAAAGTTGTGGTTCATGTAAATTTGGGTGATCTGAATGTGGTTAACTCTTGAATGGGAAATGTTGAGTCATGATCAAGCGTACCGGCTGATGCTTCTCTTGCCAACATAACGGAACTGGACTATGCAGATCCTACAATCAGAGAAGACAGACAATTAGTCTAAGCCAGATAAACACAGAGACAAGGAAATATTATTTAGGTCATGATTAGGTCATGATTTTACATGATGATACTTTCAGGCAATTTTTAAGGCCACAAACCCAGAACAAGAACATTCTGCAAATATGAAGCTGCTGTCAGGGCTCAATTCACAAAGCAATTCTCAATCCACCTGTTTTTATGAGCATTTTGGTATGTCGCATATATAAAAAAAAAAAACGCTGGATGAAAATAAATTCCAAATACATGCATAGAAAAAACATATGCACTCAATTGAGTCATTTATAATACATTTATAAAGTCATTTATAATACACAACAATTTGATATACAATGGCTTCTCCTAGTGCAGCAACTTCTATTTTTCCCAGTGATATTTAGCATGTGGAAAGTGACAGTTTTGTTCTCTTCGGCTCACTCGATGGAAACGATTTTTATGCGATTTTCCCATTTTGCGCACAAGTTCTCAACTGTGGATGGAAACACAGCTGATGTCACAACCTAAAGTGGGAATTGGTGTAAACTCTCTTACAGTATAACTTCAGTTAACACGTTGAATGCACATGAATGGCGTCACATAGTTGTAAATACAAGTAGAAAGCGGGGGATTTTCTTTGAGCCCCGATCTTTATGAGTTGGGGGCGTGTCATTGAGAAACATGGTGGAAAACCAGAATACTTAAAGGTATTTAGCAATGAAATATTAAGCAGCACTAGGGGTGCACGATATATCGGCCACCATATCGATATCGGCCGATATTTCCTCATTTTTATGTTATCGTTATCGGCCCGATAATAAAACTTGGCTGATATATTAAAGCTGATAAATAATGAATTATTTCCTTCAACACATGACACCTGAGACACTTAAGATGCACACTGATTGATCTTAATTGCTTGAAATATGATTGGAATCAAAAAGGAAAATGTAGTTTAGTGCAAAATGTGCTGTCATATCGGCTACATGAAATTATAATGAGAACATTGTAATTGTGTTAGGGGATGAATTTTTAATTGTTAGACTTGTTTTTACAAGAAGGCTTTCAAAAATTATATAAAAATTGGATTTAGATTTATCGGCCGATATATCGGTTATCGGCTTTCAAATATAAAGCATTATCGGTTATCGGTATCGGCCAAAATGTTCATATCGGTGCATCCCTAAGCAGCACACATGATTTCTGAAGGATACTTAAGACTGAAGTAATGATGCTGAAAATACAGCTTTGATCACAAGAATAAATTACATTTATTTTAAAATATATGAAAATCGTAATTTTAAATTGTAATAATATGTCACAATTTTACTGTGTTTTTGCTCAAATAAATGATTTACCATCTTGAGAAACACATGAATAACAAGATCAACAAGAACAACGCCTTGTGGGAAAGGTTGTGTCACTCACTCGAGCAGACTGAGGAAGTTCATGATGTCTTGTGGATTGACTTTCATCCAGTAGGCCGTCAGAGTTTCTAAAGGAAGACATTGAGTAAGACAGAAACATTAACATTAACATCAACGCAATACACATTTATCTCAACTCTTCTTCCTATTAAGGAGTAGTTCACTTTTAAAAAAACATTGGCTGATAATTTACTCACCACCATGTCGTCTAAGAAGAAATTAAGGTTTTTGATGAAAACAATCACGCATTTTTCTCCATATAATGGACTTCAATGGGAACCAAACGGTTCAAGGTCCAAATGAGAGTTTCAGTGCAAACTGCGAACTGTTCAAAGGGCTTTAAACGATTCCAGACGACGAATAAGGGTCTTATCAAGCGAAACGTGTACATTTAAAAAATAAATAACAAAGATTAAGTTTTATAAGCTCAAATGGTCGCTGTGGTGAGCAGGACGGCCGAGGGACGTGAGAGAAAGTCGCGAGGCCGGTGGTGCGATTGCTAATGAGCAGCCAGGGCTCCAGACTGCGACCAAATGGTCGCATTTTGCGACCAAAAATTGAGAGTGTGCGACTGAATTTTACATCCAGTCGCACATGTGCGACCAGTAAATTTGCCACAAGTTAAACGCATGGTAAAGCGTGGAAGAGGCGCGTCAATGAATCTGTGACAAGAATAGCGCGCGTAAACGTTTGTGGGAAGGAGACGGAGACAAATATCACAAACTGATGTGCGTCTGAGCAATCAGCGATCTATTGACTCTTTAGTCGTTACCTAGCAACGAATGCAAACAAAATGAAAGTGGAACGAAAATACGCCACTCATGTATGATTAGGACCGTGGAGCTGCAGCAGCGATCCGAACCATTGACAAAATAAAGCCCCGAACTTGCCAGTCGCGGGCCGATCTCGCTCACGCAACACTGTTACTAGGAGAGCCAGTGAAGAAATCCATTGAATTCGCCTCAGAATTAATAACATTAACACCACGAGATCCAGTGAGAAACACTCCGATTCGGCGCAGAGTTCTGTTATAAACCATATCAGATCAAACAGCGCTGACGTGGAAACCAGGAAAAACACTTATAGAAGGCTTTCAGTCCACAAATCAGCCTAACAGAACCATGAATTTAGGCAAGTTAACTCTTACCATAAATATGATAATGTGTAAGTAGCCTACTACACATCCTTTCCCAGCACTTCAATAATATCATATAAATGTTTTATTTTTTTGTATTTTTTATGTGATTACCATACCAACACATTTTTTGTTCATCCTTTAAAGATTGTCCTTAAACGAACAATTTTAAGATGTTGGAAAACTCTTATTTAAACACTTAAAATAATAATAATAATAATACCATTGTAAACAGTAGGATGTTTAGTGGCTATTTTCACTCCATATACATATTTTCACTACTTTTATTAATTAATATTAAGACATTATAAATGATAAAAACTAAAGTTAATTTCATCTACACTCTAAATTAAGCTTAGTGATTTATTGTTAGCCCCAGTGCTACCAGATTTTTTTTTTTTTTTTATAGAACTGTGAGTTCTCATTTGAGGTGATGCTGCCCTCAACTTTGGGTCTGGAGCCCTGTGAAGTTAAAATAAAACAGCATATCATAATGTTAAGTCTATTTATTGTTAAAGAATTTGTCAGTATTACAGTTATTTTGTGGGAAATTTGAATAATTGCATTGCAAGCTTATTTAAGGTGTGCCCCTAAATTTTTTGCTTGCGCTCTTAAAATTTTCAGTCAGGGGCAACAGCGCTCCTAGTAAAAAAAGTTAGTCTGGAGCCCTGCAGCACCTGTGAAGCACACCGGTCTCGCATCTCTCACGAAGGAGCGGAGCCATAAAGGGGGAGCGACGGAGTGGATGATCGAGAGAGGAACAGGCCTGCTTTTATTTGTATTTTATATTTTATTTGGTAAGCCAGCAGTCGTCCGTGAGGGGCTGCTGGCCGGTATTTATGTTTTATTTTTGGTAGCCAGCAGTCGTCCGCGAGGGGCTGCTGGCAGGTAATTTGTTTGTTTATTTTATTTAAATAAAGTTTTATTTTATTATTATTATCCGGTTCCTACCTCCTTCTTCCCTGAACTTTGTTACAGTCGCCTTGCTCTGTTCTGTGATGCCTGTTCGTGACTCTCCTGTTCAAACTCGTTCATCAAAATGAACAAATTTTCCGAGTCAATTCGTTCATTTCGTTGTTGAATGAACCAAATGACTCGGGAAAAGATTCGTTAGTTTAGATTTTGGTTACCAGTAAAGTGCCTTATATGGAGAAAAATTCTGGAACGTTTTCATCAAAAACCTTAATTTTTTTTCGACTGAAGAAAGAAAGACATGGACATCTTGGATGACATGGGGGTGAGTAAATTATCAGTAAAAGTTCTTTGTATAGATCAGTGACTACAACATGTGCTAGATATTGTTACACTTTACATTAAGGCTCTATTCATTAACATCAGTTAATTCATTAGCTAACATAAAATGACAATAAAAATACTTCTAAATCATAGTTAATTTTAACATTTAATTTAATGGAACTGAGCTAACATGAACTAACAGTTGTATTTTTGTAAATAATGTTAACAAAGAATTGTAACTTCAGTAAAAAATGTAGCTATATCTCATTGTTAATGTCAGTTAGTGCACTAATGAGAACTATTGTTCTTTATAATTTTTTCGCACTTCAATCTGTTTAAAACTTGTTATAAGAAAAAAAAAGTTAATAAAACCTGCTTCCTTTTACAGTACAGTACTTACAGTGTATTAACCTAGAAAGTACTGGCTAATATAAGGTAAGTACATGGAACAGGGGTAGGTTCAGGGTTAGTACTAGTTATTACCCAGTAATTGTAGTTACTAAAATAAGTACATAGTATTTACATGGGTAACTGGACTGTAAAGCCACTTTTTTAACTTATTTCAGTATTGTGATAATACCGTATACCACAATGAAAGCTTCAGCAATTGAAAATTTGACACCATCACATGCCTTCTTCCTATTACAGAGACATTATCAAGAGTTTCAGGACACCCAGACAAGGTTCCCATGCTCTTAGAGTAATGATGTTTCCATGACCTTTCCACTCTTTCATGACTCCAAGATAAGATTTTTCATAGTGATTACGGAAAATGGTAATCCTGGATCTAAGACCAAGCACCAACTTGTTTAAATCAGTTTCTCAATCCTCCTCCAGCTTCATATTTTAGGTGCCTCCCTTATCGGACACTTGCAAACTAGATCAAGCATTACTCTACAAACAAACCAAAAAGCTGGCGTCTGAGTCATCCGAACTGTGTATCACCGGAAGAACCCAAGAGCAGGACTGATAAAACCCGGATTAAAGTTATTTGCACCCACGAAGCTCCAACGGACATTCAACCGATTGCCATATAATTTAAACACCTGCTCTTTAAAGATCAACAACAGCTGCCGCCCACAGCTCAAGTGATACATTCGGGCACAACCCAATGTAGTCTGCCCCGTTGAAGTCCAGTGAAATTAACTTGTATGATGCTTTTAGATTTTTTAAACAAGGCTTAAAGGGATACTTCACCTCTGGAAAGATGAATGTGCATTTAAAATGTGTCATTTATGTAGAAGAAATGTGAAATTATTTTTGAATTTGGAGCTTTCTAGACTGAGAAAAGCCAGAAAATGTATTTTTTGGCTTATGTGGATGAAAGACAACAACTCCCAGAATGCACTTGCTTCGCTGCCCTAGGAGGCCACGCCTACCGGTAACAGAGCTCAGTAGTTAAACAACAAGTTCTAGAAAATGTCCGAAATACCCGAAAATGTGTTTCGAGATCGCCCAAAATGTCCAGGATTCGGCTTTTGCGTTCTACAGTCGCCATTCATTATGTTTACTGTGGCGAGCGGGACGAATGAAGGCCGCGGGAGAACGGCGCGAGACCGGTGGCGTGATTACCGATGAGCGACACCTGTGAGACGCACCGGTCTCGTATCTCTCACGGAGGAGCGGGAATTTTCTTAGCAATGTTGAAACGCACATCAACCGATCACTTGTTTAGCGATCATGTAAACACTACATTCAGATTCACCAATCAGAATGAATTTAGTTAGATTGAAACAAAAGCTGTGCATGTAAACAATGAATGGCGACTGTAGTAAGCAAAAGCTGAATCCCGGACACCGACGGTCGGACATGTCCGGGAAAAAGAGGATGGTAACCCCTACTACTCAGCTTTCTCCTGCTAGCTTAGCTTCCAAACAAAGATGTCTGACACTATGTGGTCATTCTGTGAGTGAGATCGCCCTCTATGGGCGGGGTGAGAACATGCGGGACAGACCCTACTACCGACTGATGATTTTTGCGTCATCTGTGGATTTTTCCAGACAAAAAAAAAGACAAAAAAAAAAAAAAACATAAATCTCTGGTCTCAGGGGGATATGAGGGTGGAAAGCATGGTAATTCGAAAATACTACAGGTTTTCTACTAATACAAAGCTTAATGCTAAATCCTGAAGTATCCCTTTAAGTCAAGTTCCAGACTAAAATGCATGATTGAGCTGTTTTGAGGCTATAATCTTGACTATAATGGTGGTGTTTTATGATGATAACAAAAAGGCTGGATGATATGATGATAACAAAAAGGCTGGATGATATGATAACAAAAGTGTGCTTACCATCCGACAAGGATCTTACAATGTTCAGGTAACACAGAAGCAGGCCTCTGATCTCATACTGTCCCAAACGTCCAGCGGCGGGTACGGTGCTCATAGTGGAGCCGCGCCTGTTCAACTGAGCAGAAGGGGGAACAATTACAAATGATGTATGATATGGGAAATTAGGTAACCTGTAGAGCTGGGGTTCATGTTATGCATATTGTTTTCATGTAATGAGTAAATTTATACTATAATAACCAAATTAGTATTTTATTAATGCAGTCCTATCCACACAGTGGGAAAACTGGGTATATTTAAGAGATATGTGAGATTTATGTTCAAAAAAGTATTATTTGCTGTGAGTCCCGTCATCAGTAAAAATAGAATTTGAACATCGTTGTCTCAAAGTTTGCATAAAATGAGCTGTTGTCATGACCATGCTTGATGTCAATTTCTGTTGATGGTACATGAGAAATACAATATGATATACAGTATGTTGTTGTGTAAGTAAATTATATATATCATGCAGTATAAACTACCGTTCAGAAGTTTGGAGTCGATATGATTTTTTTTAATGCTTTTTAAATCATTTTCTTATGCTCACCAAGGATTTATTTGATTAAAATACAGTAAAACATATATATTGTCAAATATTACTGTAATTGTTTTTCATTTGAATATATTTTAAAATGATGCAATTGATGCAAATCTGAATTTTCAGCAACTCCAGTCTTGAGTGTCACATGATCCTTCAGAAATTATACTAATATGCTGATTTGCTGTTCAAGAAACATTTCTTATTATTATCGATTTTGAAATTGACGTAGCCCTCAATCGGGTCATGTGGTCTATACGACCCCTATTGACTTTTACTTAATAAAACAAAAAAAGGTTCCCTTCATCTCAGTGGAATAAGATTTTGTGACTTTTCATAGATTATCTATCTATGCACACACACAAAAAAAAACTGGGCTTGATTCGGTTTGTTCTGAAGATATGTAAAAAAATGTTTACACTTCTGGTGTTCGGGGTCACATTGAAATGAAGGGGAAATGTTAAAAAAACCCAACTAAATATATTTTCTTCATGTGTCAAAAAAAAATGCGGCATAAATCTGAAAATTTTTACACAGAAATGAAGGCCTAGTACTAGAGCATAAATGCAATGTATCATAAAATAATATTTCATATGCAAGCTAATGGTGTAGTTGAGGAATTGGGTGGTATATGGATACAAAAGTACTTTATATCTCCAAAAACACAGCATTAATGAATAGATGAGAAGTAAACAAAAAAAAGATATATTATTTGTATGATTAAAAATGTGTATTTTTTGTACAATTACTAAATCAATTGTTGGGGTTATAGTGTGTAGTGTAAACAGGAAACGAAGACCATTTGAAGGATAATATTTTTTGCGGATTATGTAATATAATTTCTTTTACCAGAATTCCTTAATGGATAGAAAGTTCAAAAGAAAATAGAAATATTTTGTAATATAATAAATATCTGTACTGTCAATTTCATGCAGTAAAACTTTCTTTCTCTAACGTTTGAACAGTAGTGTATATGTAAAAAGTAATGAAACTTGGACCTACTGTGTTTCCATAAAAAGTAACAAATCTAACCTAATTTGTGAGTTTGACTTTTAAAAGTAACATTCCCCAACACTGGACATCTGTAGTGAAATCTGCTTCTGTTTCACCTCATTGATGTCTGGAGTGCCAGGATCTCCATACATTGAGCCTCTGGACTCCCCTTTCCTACTGTGTCCATTCTGGGCGACGACACCGGCTGTGAAACACACAAATGCACACTGTGTGTTTGTCTGTTTACTTGTAACTTCTGTTGCCAATAGACTTTGATACTCACTAGGTTCCTTATCAACGATAGAGCTGCTTCTGCGGCTGTCCACTGACAAATCATCCCGGTACTAAAGGAGCATGGGAAAACAGGAAGTGCTTATCCAACTCCGGATCAAAACCTTGCAAGGTTAACATTTACACTAGGCCGTGGAATTTAAATGTAGCACTCGCATGTCTTGAGTTACTGTATACAACAGCGCAAAAGTAAACCCAATCGGTAAATAGTCAAACAGACCCACAATCGACACACACTGCCGACAAGAAAAACAGCTAAACTCGAAAACAGCATATACTGTATATTGTATTTGATTGGATCAGATTAAACTTCTAACTCTGTAAAGCTAAAAATAACAATATGCAAAGTTGATTTCCACTCTTTATATTCCAACTTCTTTATGTTTCTGTTAAGATTACTAAGAAATATCAACTAAAGCTTGTTAATATTTTTTTAGGGCTGTCAAACGATAAAAGTTTGTGTTTATATAATATATGTGGGTGTAATGTGTATAATTATTATATATATATATATAAATACTTACACATGCTTGTATATATTTAAGAAATATTTTTATGTATATACTGTATATAGATTTATATATAATTTATATATTATATAAATATTTTATATATAAATAATATTTTTTTCTTAAATATACATGCTTGTGTGTATTTATATATATATAAAAATAATTATACACAGAGCACCCACATATATCATATATTATGTAAGCACAAACTTTTATTTTGGATGCGATTAATTTTTGAGAAAATTATTATTTGGAGAAAACCAAATCAAATTCTTTGTATTTTTTTATACTTGGCGAATAAAGTTGAATTGAATTGAATTAATCGTTTGACAGCCCTAATTTCAAATACCGCTGATGTTTCTTATCTTTTTGGACTGACATCTGTGAGCAGTTTGAATTTTTTTACCATAAATATTTCATATTGATGACAGAGAACAGATGAGGACTGAGTCATTGTTGATCTCAGATAAGCGTTTACCGTGAGGCCGAGGCTATTTCTTCTGAGTTGCCTTGGGCTGTTCATCTGGCTCATGTTCTGGTAGAGCAGCTCAAACAATGGCAGGTACAGCAGACAGATGCGGGCCTGTTGGTTCTGTCGTGAGGTCAATGGTAAATGAATGATTATATCACACAGTGGCAGAAACAATGGAAGGTATTGTAAGTCACTTGTCAATAATGCTGGCAAGTGTGTTTGCCCTGCAGCTTTCAAAAGAACATGAACTTTCCAAAAGCTTCCATGATTTGAATAACGCAGGAACAATCTATTTTGACAATTACATGGCTACATATTACACAATAATCGAAAAATGAGTTCAAACCTGACAATTCCTGAAATAGTTCAGCATGGTAATGAATAAGACAATGATCATGTATTTGGTTTTGGTGGAATAGATATGTATGTGGAATATATACTGCACAGCATTTTCACCTCTTGTCCCGCACGTCGCACATTGAGGAAATGTCCCACATTTTCATCAGTCTATTAGTTTTTAATATCATATTAAGAAAACGTGCATGCGTTCTTTTGCCTTTTCTAAGAAAGCATTCCACTTATTACTTTTGCTGCGTAGTTTTCAGCGCTTCGTCATAAGTACAAATACAACAGCTGTGTTTTAGCTATACACTATCCAATGGCTGAAAAGAAAGGAGTAAACACGGTCACTCGTTAGTTGTGACGGCTGTCAATCAAAATGTGGACCAATTAGGTAAATTAAAATTTTAATTTAACGGAATTTATCTGTTGTTGTTGTTTAACCTGCAGTGGTTGTTTTAATTCACATCCTTTCTAAAAATATGAACGTTTTTGGTTTTGGTTTTTAATATATTCTTAATATATAAGACTTTAGTGTCTATCTAATTTCATGTTGTTTTATATTTTATTTGTTGGATTTTTGCTGGACTTGGTCAGAACTGTTTCTAAAATATTTATATACATGATTCCTGCTGCCTTTGGGCTCAGAGATGCTGAATTTAAAAGACTTTTTTTTTTTTTTTGAAAAAAAAAAAAGTAAAGAAAAAAAGGATTTTTTCTGGAAGGGACTAAAGAACAAATAATTTTTATCAGCTGAAAGGCAGAATATAAATGTTTTTATCAAGTTTTATAACATATAATGTTTTTATAAGTTTTATAAGACATTATATAACAGTTTCAGGGTATGTTTTAGTGTTGGTAACATGTCCCACATTGTCCCACACAAACTTATAATTGTCCCACATTTGGTTTGTTTGATGGTGGTCACCCTATAGATATGCCACTCTGCTGCTGCTGTTGGTTATTGCTGTTTTCGCTGCTGCTGTTATTGCTGCCGTTGATACTGTTATTGCTCAGTAGATAGGAATAATAATATTAATAATAATAACAAAATTATTATATGAAATGTAACTAACAAAATTGTACTAAAGACCAACATTAAACTCCTCGAAAATATTCCTGGAATGATCCGTCCCATATGTGAGAGTGAAAGTCATTCTTGTGAGTAAGTCTAGGCATGTTTTCAAATAAAAAAAAAATCAGCAAAAAAGCCACACCATACAAGCTTCTGAAGTTCACTGTGTTCTTGAAACTGCGCTATGATCACGTTTACAGATGTTCTGGCACCAGTAGTATCACAATGTAAAAAAGAAAATGTTGAGAAATCTTGTTGAGACTAAACAGACCATGGTGACTTCTCAACAAACGCGATCGAGAGATGTGTCAGTGGCAACGATCTGGAACTTTAATCTGGATGCACAAAGTCTTGCATTTGCATAACAGACAGATGTCTGGCTGAGGTGAACGCACAATGTGCTGCAGTTACTGCTATCGTGACAATGGCGTGGACATAACTCGAGGATTTCTTTGCATTAATCTAGGCCACATCTTGATAAAAGATAAAATGCAAATGCCACACATTTCAATAACATCAACCTGCTTATTCATTGTGGTCATCTCAAAAGCCTTCCTGTGCATGATTTCCTGTAAGTGACATACTGTACAGGAATGCTTAAAGGTGCTGTATGCGGTTTTTAGCGGCCTCTAGTGGTGATGTTTCAGAATGCAACAAGAGTGCTCGTGCTCGTGTGCTTGTGCGTGCTCGATTACCGTCAACGCAACGGAGAAAGCATCATCTCACAACATGCTGGAAACTCCCACTGCAGGTACAATAATAGCCTACTTTTATCAGCTTGACGTTGAACTAATGCTCTCGTCCATGATAATGTTACAATAAACTGCATTTAGCCGACATGTGATGTTAAATGGCATAAGCCATTTCTCTAACTATTTGTGTATCTTTCACAATCAGCAATGCCAACATAGGTGAATGTATGATAACGAAAACGGTTAGTGAACTAAACTGAACAGTTTCAGTGTTTCAGTAAGATCGTAGGAAGTGACAATACTGTACTGAACGTGTCTGGAAATGTGTATAAACAATATGGTAGTGGGATGACGACGTTAGTCAGTAGATCTAGTAAATAAAATAAGTTACATCCTAAAGCACCGACTTTTTGTTATCCTGGAACATTCTTTTGTATTCATTTCATGTAGTTTACCTTGCTATTTCACTAGAGTTTACTAATATGTTGCACTAATATGTTGCCGATCTGATCCGCGTTTTCGTCTGACGAGCTTCAGCAGATAAAACTTTTTTTTATATATATATTTATGTGGAGTTTGTGTTGGAGTCTGTGTTTTAATGGATTCAGGACGTTTTGGTGGGTTATCAGACTCCATGTTGTCAGCTGAAGTGCCGTTTGTCGCATAGACTGTGTAAGGATAGAGAGGCTCGGGAGCGCGCATGCACGTCACATCTGATGGATTTCGCAGGAAATCCGACCCGGAGACCTCACATATAAATATGAATTTTGGCCTTCAGAGGTAATAACAAAACCCGAAAAGTGGATCATTGCAATGTGTGATTACAATAAAAAAAAGGATTCATTTTATAAAAAAGTTACATATAGGACCTTTAAGGCGTAACTAAATCCTAAACCAATTTTTTTTAGGCAATGATTTGTAAGGATGGGGCTTTATTAGTGCTGATCATTGATTCAAGTAACTTTTTAGACATTTGTGTATAAAGTGTTTTAATTCTACAATATATGGTGTAAAAACGTCTGAGTGCTGCCCTCTTCAGGTTGAACGGTGTTTACTGCAGTTGAATTTTCCTATTGGATGTTTGCAGTGGCTCGTGACGAAAGTGGTGAGAGCTAACGTAAACACATTCCAGCTCACTACGCCCTTGGTATGAGCTCACTACGCCCTTGGCAGTATAAAACCATGTGTTTTTAAACCAACGTTTTCATCGTTCATCAATTGGAAAAAAAATATATTCCTATGACATTGTTTATCTGCGCCATTCACGTTGTGGTCTGCTATTCTTTTATATATATATTTTTAATTATTATTATTTTTATCAGAACAAGGTACATTGAGGCACAGTATTCAGTGACATAACACTATTACAGGTCCCAAAAAAATAAAATAAATAAATAAATATATATATATTTTTTTAAAGCTATTCTGTTATATTTATGATGATTTTTTAGAACTATATCGTTATTGTTCTTGGCGTGAATGGGCCTTTAGTAAACAACTAATTAATCCAATAGTGCAAAACAAAAGACTGCCGGTGAGTCTGAAACTAGACCAAGACTGCAGGCGAACAATCGCACTCGGACTGCAGCAAACATTAACGTTATTGAACAGTTATGTAAAGTTGCACATGCAAAACAGCAGTCCTCCTTCTAGGGTCAAAGAATGACACTCTTAATTCAGCAGCAGCAGGGACATGGCAAAGAGGAAGTGGGTTAAACTTGCAAAATCAAACAAGTTTGTACGCTTGTATAACTTACCTTAAAAGCATTGTATCTGTCATCTATGGCGTGTTTGATCATGAGGTTCTTGAGGGTGGCCACAGCCAGCTGTCTGATCTCTGGGCATGCCTGGAGTCCATCGGCCACCTCTCGCAGAAGCAGACCCACCAGGAAATGGTTCTTACAGTAGTCCTCGGTCAGGCTGTACTCCAAACTCTGATCTGAAACATATCCTTAGAGGGTCAGTACTAGAAATATTTAATTTGTCATGATCTTTTCTGCAATCTGTCTGGCCTTTTAGTAGAAAGTGTCAAGCAACACTTTTATTTCATGCATCTTTAAAATCTTAAAATGCATCAAATGGTACTTAACACAGGAGTTACCTGTTGCACCTGTATGTTAAGACGTTTGTGATTGTGAAAAGGCATCCAAACGAAAAGGCCGTGTCTATAGTAGTGATTTTTTTCTGAAAGGTGACTTCACTGCATTCCAGACATCACACAATAACAGAAACAGAAACCAAAGAGTGACAGAAAAACCTTGTGTTTAATTCAACTGTATTTCTTTGTTAGAAAACCAGTCATGCAATTTCAATCAAATGCAAATGATCTCGAACAATGGTGACATGATTTTCCCCCAGAGCTCAAGGAAGTTCATGTTTTCCTCATCCTCATGTTTCTTCAGTCATGCGTGCTGTTACACCAGTTCAGCAACACTAAAGGAAAATGTTTAAATAATCTTTACACAAACAGTGCAGTAAGTCAGTTCTTTTTAAACTTGACTAAATGTCTCAGCGGTTTTCTAGGCACTCGCATTAAATTGATCAAACAATACATTATTACAGACGTTTATAATGTTATAAAATAATTCTACTTCAAACAAATGTGGTTCCTGGAAAAGAATCATGGTTTCCACAAGAAATGAAGCGATTTTCAACATTGATAATATAAGGAATGTTTCTTGAACAGGAAGGATCATGTGACACTGAAGACTGGAGTAATGATGCTGAAAATTCAGCTTTGCATCACAGAAATAACTTACATTTTAAAATGTATTCAAATATTGAACAAAACAGTTTGTACAATTGTAAAAATATTTCATTAATAATTATTAATAATAATTTTTTTTTTCAAAATAGCTGATTGTTGACATTGTTGGAAATATTAGGATATTGCAAGTACCACAAGTCAACAAAATGGTTTTTGCATATTTTAATCAAAAAATCTTACATAGTGTGCCTTTAAGGTGGCATCTGTCATTTTAGCAGCTTAAAGAGTAACTAAACCCTAAACCAACTTTTTTTTAGTTAATGATCTGTAAGAATCGATCTTTATTAATACCAGCCATTGATTTGAGTAACTTTTTTGACATTTGTGTATAAAGTGTTTTATTTCTGCAATATATGGTGTAAAAACGTCTTAGTGCTGCCCTCTTCAGGTTGAACGATGGCTAGCTACTGCAGTTCAATTTTCCTATTGGATGTTCCGCACTTCGTGACGTACGCAGGTTTCAGCTCATCACGCGAGCTACGCCCTTAGCAGTATAAAAACCAGCTTGTTTAGTCAAAACCACTGTAGCGAGTCACGGGAGTTGGAATTGCGAGTATTGAAAAGTGTTTTAGCATCTATTTCGTCCCCTCTATCTCCGCTGGGGTCTGCCCACTTTTTCAGCATTTTTCAAATATTGCCAGTGGGTGGAGTCAGGCTCTGACCAGGGGTTTAGTTACCCTTTAACAGCACTGGTCACTGTGAACTCTTAAAGGGATACTCCACTATTTTTGGAAATAGGCTCATTTTACCACTCCCCCAGAGTTAAACAGTTGGGTTTTACCGTTTTCGAATGTATTCAGCCGATTTTCTGATATTTAGAAGAATATCAGTAACCAGACAGTTTCTGGTCTCATTGACTTCCATATTATTTTATTTTTTTTTTATCAGAAAATTGGCTGAATGGATTCAAAAATGGTAAAACTCAGTTGTAAAATGTGGAGTATCCCTTTAAGGAATGGAAAATATCATATGCTTTTTGTTTCAAAGAATGTAATTTGGTTTTGGAAAAACATGAAGGTAAGTAAATAATGAAAACAGCCACATTTCCTCACATTTTCCTGTACAACACTAGTAATAGAAATCAGATTACGACACACAAGATGTTTCTGCACTCATTCTGATCAGTGCACAGTATATAATTACAGTTTGGAGAGAAAGTAAAGACAGAACATGACAGACAAATGCAGTCAAGTGTAACAGCAACAAACTCAGACAGCATGAAACACGGCCCTTTAAACTTCTATAGAGTAAAACAATCCCCAAAATCCTCTGTCACAACCCACAGTCATTTCGTTTCCTTTCAACAGACCAAATCAAATATGCAATGCTTGGTGACAGAAAAAGCAAAAGTGTGAAATGCAGTTAGACAGTGATTCATGAGTGATGCTGGAGCGTAGCAAGGCAATTAGTGGGGTTATCAGGACGATAATCTGGCGACTGGAAGTGCATTGGCATTGGTCGGCATCACCTACCTACGACGCCGAAACACTCCGCCGCGTACGAAATAAAATCTGAAATAATGAATAAAGGAAGCAATCATGCAGGATTGCATCAACAGTGGTGGGAGTGAAGCTGTGAGGGTGTGTGGATGCGTCTGGGATGAAATACTGCCTCTCTAATAGGGTTGGGAATCGGAAATCAGATACTTAAGGGGATGAATCGGATACTTGTTATACACACACCCAAAACGTGCGCACAATTTCGATTCACAAGCTTGCAATTCGATTTCGATTTCGATTCCGATTCGATTAAATATTGATTATTTTAGATATCAGTTACAATAAATGGCAAATTTTCTCAAGGGAATCAAATCTCTTAACTAATGCTGTAAACTATGGGAGTCTAGTTGTAGCCTATTAGGCTTCATTAGCCTAATATGAAGGTAATAACGAACTGTTTTTTAGCTATACAAACACTTAAATTACACTTTTATTTATTTTTATAATAAGAAGATTATATGAAATATAAACATTTAAATGGTGGCTGGCATAAAAACTTGCCAGATTTATTCAAATATGCATTAAATATTGAAGAACATCAAGATTATAATGCATATGTAATATGGTGTATATATTTAGCAAAATGCTCCTCTCTAGAGTTATTTTTTTCTAGCTGACTAACGAGTTTATGTGGGTTTTCTGAGGTAAATATATGACAATACATTGATTACAAGCTGTTTAACTGACGTCTTTCCACGGTTGAAAAGCTGATTGAGTGAATCAATGTGACATGATACGGATTTGGATAAGTTGTACTCTATCTTTAACACACTTTCAGATGCTCATTCATGTTTATTTGGCGCTGTGACTGGTATTATTAAGCCGGAAGAGAGATCAGCGCTGCTGCTTCTCTTGAGCTGCGCCAGAGCGATCTCACGCCACAACGCCAAAACGCTATTTATGTTTTTGAATTTCTAAAGAAAATGGACGTAATTTGAAAATTGAGACTTTGTTTCATTAGATTAGATTAGATTAGATTTATTTGACCACTTAAATATAAAAATATGAAGAACAGTAAGAAACTGTTGCACACATTTTAAAAAAACAAATACAAAAGTAGTCAGGGATAACACAATAAAGCCCGAAGACTTCATATCAATAGTAACAAAGGACAAAGATTATTGCAATTTTTTGGATGTGCGCAGCCGCGATACAATGTTCCATTCATTCAAATGAAACAGGATGACTAATCGATTCTTGACATTTAAGAATCGATATCGTAAAAATGTAAAAAAAATCGATACGAATCGATATTCGTAAAAATGAGAATCGATTGAATAGTGCATGATACTGAACTGAGTTCTCTTTAGCATATTTTTGCACTTGAGTGGACAAATAAACACAAAAATACGTCAAATATCCACGTAAAAACTGTCGGCACGTGTCAGTATATTGGATCCGTGCAGCTCTTAAAGCGACAGCAGCCTAATATTCCTGCTGCCGTCTCTATTATAGCATTAAACAACAAAAGATAAAGAAAACATTCACTCGCTGTTCTTGACTGAAAAACTTTTGTAACTATATTTGTTATGTAAATTTTACTTATAAAGCGACATCTGATTATAGTTTCTACCTGAAAAGCTTAAAACAATGTTCAGTCGTGTGATTTCTAATTTTTAATTACTGAGTTTTTACTTCTCTTTAATATCACTTACTATGTATATACTATGGTATTTTTAAACCATACACTCTAAAAAATGCTGGGTTGTTTCAACCCAAATTTGGGTCAAATATGGACAAACCCAAATGTTGGGTTAAAAATGTAATTAAAAAAATTTCAGTTGAAAGTGAAATTTTAAATTACATTTTTAACCCAACATTTGGGTTTGTCCATAATTGACCCAAATTTGGGTTAAAACAACTCAGCATTGTTTAGAGTGTAGGCAAATGTTCCTTGTGTTCTTTAGCCTGTTGACTTTGGTTCATGGTATTCAGCTGCAATCAAATGTTTTGCAATTAGACTTAGAATAAACGTGAAAGATTTCTAAGTTGTTGTTTTTGACCTTATTGTAATCAAAAGTAGGAATCGGAATAGATAAGCAGAATCGTTAAAAAACAATACCCAACCCAAATACCCAAATACCCAATACCCAAAAAACTCAAAGTTGGTAATGCATTATGCACTGATAAACACTTTAAACATCCATCTTGCATGTTTTTTTAATCTTGCATGTTTGTAAAATGTTTTTGCTAATTTTCAATCATTTGTCTGAACTTTATCTGAACTGTGTTTGTGGTGTGACAGTCAGTGGAATAGCAATCCTGACAAAATATATAAAATATGTAGCTTTAAAGGAGTGATCCATGCTGACTGACTGAACGTAGTAGTATATAGAGACTGTTTTATTAGTTTCCGATTAGAAATCCAAAAACTGATAAACACATGACAGCCATTATTTGTGTTATAAATAGGGCTGTCAAACGATTAATCACGATTAATCGCATCCAAAATAAAAGTTTGTGTTTACATAATATATGTGGGTGCACTGTGTATAATTATTTTATATATATAACTACACACACATGCTTGTATATATTTAAGAAATATTTCCATGTATATACTGTATATAGATTTATATATAATTTATAATATATATAAATATAAATATTTTATATATAAATAAAAAAAATCTTAAATATACATCCATGTGTGTGTATTTATATATATACAAATGATTATACACAGGGCACCCACATATATTATGTAAACACAAACTTTTATTTTGGATGCGATTAATCACGATTAATTGTTTGACAGCCCTAGTCATAAATTAAATTAGTTTAATATTAGTAGGGGTTAAGCGGATTGTTACGGACCAGCCCCCACGGTTCGGCACGCATGTGATTTGCCGACTAATTTTAAGTTTAATCGCATAGTATGAAAGTTTATAATTTGTATGTGGTTTGTCTTGCTGGTTTACACATTCAATTGATTTCAAACCATTCCAGCGCTAGAAGAGGCAAAAGAGAGTTTTTATCAACACCGAAACATAGCTGATCCGAAAAATGATCCGATCCGTGACTCAAAAACTGCAATATGATCCAAAACCACGGGTTTTGTGATCCGTTGAATCACTAGTGTTTAGGGAAAACAAATGAGATGTTAAGCTTAGATGTCATCACCCCCCATTTCATGACGCTTGAATCCCTGTGTAGCTCGGTTTTCAGGTTCAAGTAACATGGCGTGAGGAATGGTGGTACTAGCAGATCTGAATGTGGTGAAGTCGTTAGACTGGAATGAGGGGAGGATGAGGGCAGGGGAAAGCCATGGCAGTCACAATGATAGGGTGGAGACACCTACCCTGCACTCGCTGCAACTTGGTCCGGCCGAACGCCATGGGCAGGTTAAGAGGAATGTAGTGCTCGTGGTTGCACACCGTCATGAGAAAATCGAACTTCATCTCTGTAAGCACCTGTGAATATTGGACATGAAACTGATGAGTGAGTTGCTGGAGAAGTTGGTTTAGATATATAGATGTGTAACAGACAGATTTGAGATTTATCGCAAAAGTGCATCTGCTCAAGTTCAGACAAGCTAAACGCCTAAATTCACATCCTAGTTGTTACTAACAGACAGTACAAATAAGGGAGGCCAATATTACAATTCTGGCTGGTACGATATTACATTAATTGTTTTTATGTAATGTCTGACAAAAAATAAAATGCAAACATTAAACTATAATATTTTGTAAACTGTAATATTTTGTGCAAATAAAAAATAAATAAATTACTGAAAAGTAAACTTTTGTTGTTAGTTTTTAGTTAGAATTTAAAAATGAAAGAAAAACGGATGTTCATTTGGAGATTTGCTAAAAAATTATATTTAACCGTGTTATTTAAATTAAATATTATTTAACTATTAGAATTAATTTTTAAATATCATCTTCACGTGAGCTGATATAAACTAAGGTAAACAGAAATATAGTGGAAATTAACATGTACAATTAAATATCAAATATCAACCGATACAACAAATATATTAATATATATAAAAGTATATATATATATATATATATATATATTAGGGCTGTCAAATGATTAATCGCATTCAAAATAAATTTTTGTGTTTACATAATATAAGTGGGTGCACTGTGTATAATTATTTTATATATATATTAGGGCTGTGCAAAAGTTAATTGCGATTAATCGCATCCAAAATAAAAGTCTGTGTTTACATA
This sequence comes from Pimephales promelas, assembly GCF_016745375.1. Next base: position 21,817,702 of record NW_024121876.1, on the reverse strand, counting down.
GTATATTTGTGTGCGCTGTATATAATTATTTTGTATATATAAATAGACACACATGCATGTATATGTTTAAGAAAATGTGTTATTCCTATATAAAATATTTATATTTATATAATATAGATTATGTATTTATTTATATATACAGAATTCAAGCGCAAATAATTCTTAAATATATACATGCATGCATAGGTATTTATATATACAAAATAATTATATACAGCACACTCAAATATATTATGTAAAACAGACTTTTATTTTGGATGCGATTAATCGCAATTAACTTTTGCACAGCCCTAATATATATATATATATATATATATATAAATACACACACATGCTTGTATATATTTAAGAAATATTTTCATGTATATACTGTATATAGATTTATATATAATTTATATTATATATAAATATAAATATTTCATATATAAATAATATTTTTTTCTTAAATATGCATACATGTGTGTGTATTTATATATATACAAAATAATTATACACAGTACGCCCACATATATTATGTAAACACAAACTTTTGTGTTTACATTATCATAATACTTTGCTCCCCTGATGGTTCTTATCATTAACAAAAAAAAAAGTGCAATATTCTCAAATTTCAGTGATATACTCATGCTTTCCATAAATATTTTTCAAAAAACAGGTTTATATGAAAAGCATAGTAACACTATTTTACAGTGTAATTATTTTTACATAATTACATGCAACTAACATTAACCCCACACGCTAATCCCATAGTAAATATATGCAATTAATTATCATAACTCAGTATTCAAATGTATAGAAAGAGTATTTGAGTAAACATTCATTTAATTTAGAAGTCTAAATTTTATTAGGTTTGTTAGTCACAGAAAAAAAATAGGAATAGACAAAAGTCCCGCAGCTCGTGACAATGAGATTGTTAACACTGCTGGTCCATGTGATTATTATTTCAAGCATAAAATACAAACATTATAATGCATTTTATTTAATGGCGCCTTTCATAACACCCAAGGTACCTCACAAGCAATAGAAAACATTAGCCTATCAACCATCAACCTCTCAAACATGGTTTCATCAGATATTTGCAGATTAATAATTTGCACCGTATCAATGCATGTGCATTCCAGGGACAGTCTAGACGGCTGTGGCACACAGTTTTTGCAAGTCAAAATAAGTTCTGCATGATGTTATGATAGAAACCCTCAGTGATATCAACAGCACAGAGAAGCTATTCCAGAAAAAACATTATGACTCACACACATCATCTAGATGTCTGTTGAGAAAGTCCTCACAGAGAAGTCAATCTCTTAACAATCAAAACGGAAAAACATCAACTCCCTATGAATACCCAATTGGTTTGATGAGATAAAAGCAACGAAGCATGAGAGCTGTACCTGCCAAAGCAAACAATATGTCAAATGACCTAAAACAGTTCAAGTATTGGTCTGGTGACCAGGCGTCCCGTTTTTCAACTCTAATTTTAGTGTCCCGACTTACTATGAAAAAATCATGTTTTGTCCCGTAAATTCATTGTTAATTCATATTTTATATATACCGTAAAACTTCAAATAATAGCCGAGTCCCAAATAGACGTCTGTCTCTTTTACACGCCTGGTGTTTGGGTAAATAAAAGCCGGTCTCAAATAAAGGCCGGTTTTGGATTGTTTTTGATCTTCTAATGCTACGTTCACACCGGACGCGAATAGCGCGTCAGGCGCGAATGATTTCAATGTTAAGTCAATGCAAAGACGCTTTACGCGCGTGAAAAATTCCTGCGGCGCGAATGAGGCGTGGAGCGAGGCGTGGAAGTTCGCACGAATTGAGCGTCTGGCTAGTTAAGCGCGTTACGCGCGAATGATTCAGTTAGTGCCATTTGTGCATTCACGCGTTTGACGCGAATTCGCGTCTGCCGCCCGAGTTGAAAAATCTGAACTTTGGCGTGAATTCGCGCCGCGCTAACCAATCAGGAGCCTAGCTGCTTTCTCACGTGGTGAAGTGTCTGGATACTTCAATAAATTATTTTGTTAATATGACTAAATGGCTCTGAAGGGTCCGGTGGACACAAATATACGGCGACGATGATCCCCACGCCGCTGTTCTGCTCTCCAGAGTAAATACAGAGCGGTAACTCTCTTGATGAATGCTCGGTCGACATAAAAACAATGGCCGCCAACGGATTTCGATTCTGACGCGCGTGACGCTTCAAACTTTTGTTTTTACGCGCGCCAGTTTCGCTCTTGACACGCGAATTAACACAAAGTGGTCAAGCGTCAAACTAGACGCGTCAGGCGCAAATTTGACGCGCGATTCGCGTCCGGTGTGAACGTAGCATAAAACTCGCCAGATCTAAAACCCTCGCTCATATTAATCAAAATCTCGCAATTCTTGCACATATGTCTGGGCCGTCAAGTTTCGATCCCTTAGGCAGCCTATGTAGCAAAAAAATGTAATCAAAAATATCTTCATTTGTGTTTCAAAGATGAACTAAGGTCCTACGGGGTTGGTTCAGCATGGGGGTCAGTAATTAATGACTTCATTTTCATTTTTGGGTGAACTAACCCTTTAATGGTCATGATACAAATGTTATTGTGAAGACCACCAGGTTGATCGATTAGTGTTGGCAACCCTAGAGCCAATGTCAGTAGCATTGCTTTGGCTGTATAATGGAGTTGATCTTTTTTGCCTACCTTTGGATCTTTCAGGCTGAAGCCACACATGTAGTCATTTATCAAACTGAAAGCAAATCCTCTGTTCATAAACGTTAGGCAGCGCTGTGCAGGGAAAGACAGAACAACATTGTGCAAATCAGTGAGTTCATGAGAAAAATCAATTACAAATCAAATAAATATCATACAATTAAATAACACACCAATCATATTTTATACAAACAAGTTTGTTTGGTAAAACTCTACGGGATCTTGAATGTTAGCCAAACATTCAGTGAAATCCATCTTGGCTTAATGAGTAATCCATAATTCATACATGGTGACTACTGGTAGCCGAGAAACTATATAAAAAATATTACCATAACACAATCTTGCTATGCTGACCAAGCCCACATGTTGAAACTCACTTCAAATAATGTCTATTAATAGATTACTTTAATAGTTCCTTAAAAAAGAGACTGGAGTGTTAAATATCAGTAATATTTTATTGTAAGAAAACAAAAATACTGACTCATCGACCTCTTTTCCTCAATTCAGTTTAATTATTAGTCTAAAGGGCAAGCTACGATTAATGTTAAAGTAAAATATCAGACTATCAGAATATCTTGTGCTCATTTTAAAGAACATGTACATATATATGCTCAATAAAAAACTTTACAATCAATATACATATATATATATATATGTATATATATTGATTGTAAAGTTTTTTATTTATTTCCTAGTTTAAATTCATTTCCTAGTTTATCTACGTGCGTCTGTGGAAGAAAAAGCCTGCTTTGCATGGGTGTAAAATAGGAATGAAACATGCGTCAGTGTACGAAGTCATTTGCGCCGGGTAGGATAGGGCCCTGAGTGTGTTTATGCAACTAGGCACTAGGGCCTAACATGGCTAGCCATTGTGTTTGTGGGCGGCAGTGGCTCAGTGGTTCATGTGGATTGTCTACGAACCAAAAGGTTGGTGGTTCAATCCTCGGTTCCACCTGACCAAGTGTCGAGGTGTCCGTGAGCAAGACACCTAACCCCAGCTGCTCCCGACGAGCTGGCTGGCGCCTTGCATGGCTGACACCGCCGTCGGTGAATGGGTGAATGTGAGGCAAATGTAAAGCGCTTTGGTGGCCATTAGGTCTATGAAGGCGCTATATAAATGCAGTCCATTTACCATTTAAGACATTGTCTTAAGTTCTAGTGTGACCCACAAGCAGTTAGTCAAGGGCAGTCCGTCTTAGTATTCGGTATCAAATTAGGCTATGCAACTGACTTAACACACTTAACTGAGTCACACTTGTTATCTTCCCGGTCAAAAGTGACCGGACACCTAAAAATTTAATTTCCTCCATCCCAGTAAAACCAATGCAATTGATTTTTGTTCTATAATATTTATTCTTTGTAATTTAGTATTTTGAGACAATTTGATTCAATTTATTAATATTTATGCAATATTTATGGTCTATTTTTCCATGTAAAAATACATATATTTTTCTATATACTGTATATTATTTTTTTCAAAAAATTATTAATGCAGTATTTTAGTTTAATATAGAGTCTAAGCCCTCAGAAAAAAAAAATTTTTTTTGAAGAAAATTAGCACCATCTGGTTACAGTATAGAGAAAAAGCGTAGAATCATGGTGTAACCACTAGATAGTACAGCTCTCTATGGAGAAGCATGTGGATTCCCCAGATGTTTGTGAACAAATTATTTATTTATTTTTTGGTGGATTTGAATATATAGTTGAAACAATCTCAAAAACGATTTTTTATTAAAAAATGTTTTTTTTAAAAAAAAGAAATAAATAAAAATTTGTGAATTTTTGTGTTTTTGTCAATTTCCCATTCATTTCCTATGGGGGTCATTTTTGACCAAAGAGCACAAGTGTGACTATTTTTTTAAGACTACTTAGCATGCTCAGATCATGACCTCAATTTTTTGTGTGTTCACATACATAATGCCATAAAAGTCACCAAGTTTCGTAACATTCCGATGAAGCTGTGATTTTTAAAAATTCAAAACATACTTTTTGTAATCAAAATGTATTGGTGTGTATGTGTGTGCGTTTGGGTGGGTTTGTCTGTTTTGCACTCTAGATCTTGTAGAGTGTCATCCCTTTCCTGCGGTGTACTTTTTTTTAGAATAGTGGCCGATTTGTAGATTGTGCATACAAAAATTCAGAGAATTATAATTTTTTTTGTCAATTTCCCATTCATTTCCTATGGGTAGGTCATTTCTGACCGAAGACCACAAGTGTGACTATTTTTTTTACGACCACTTAGCATGCTCGGATCATGACCTAAATTTTTTTTTTTGCATTCACATACATAATGCCATAAAAGTCACCAAGTTTCATAACATTCCGATGAAGGTGTGATTTTTAGAAATTCAAAACTTTTTTGAAGAGCACCTGAGGGTTAAAGAAAATAAATGGATGTCTAACTTGTATGACTAGTCTTAGAGGTTTATGCAACCAGCCCCCTGGTCTTATTCAAATACTCCAGCTTTAGGCCTGACCTTAATGAAGTTGGCCAGGCTGAAGTTGACGCATCGGGCCTCCTCGGGGATCTCCATATAGCGGATAGTGATGTGAGGCATGATGGACAACAGCAGAGACTGCAGCGCTTGGTGGAATGATTCTGGAAACCTCTGCGCTCGCGGCATCTGTAGGGAATGCAGGTGGTTTCATAGGATTAACCATCATGAATGCCATGAATGCTGCACAGTTTCAGTGGTAACAGCAAATCTTCATTTGTAAGCGAAGTTCTATTAAATTTCATGTCAGCTGTTAATATCCCAGATTAGCACACGGAAATTCAATTACAACAAAAGAGAAAACAGTCATGTGATCGTGTGTTATGCAACCCATTGTGGTGAAGGCATGTAAGAACACTAGACTTCACACACTGGCCCTAGATTGGCATAACATGAGACACAGTTTCAGTTATGCAAATAGGGTCCGATGGCATGTAAAATAGGTCTGAACATGTTTGGAAAGCTGAAACTGTTAAACACACACTGTACATGCAAACGAACACTTAATGTCAACAGTACAGTATAGCCCAGCTTGTGCTTTGTGTGTGTTTATGAGTTCATACTGTGTGTGTGTGTATTTTACACTTTTAAAGAATGAGGAAGTTCACCGCATTCTGTGTACAAATGCAAAAGTTGAAAACATCCTGCTCGACAACCCAGAATTATTAACATCCAGCTAGTGTTTACCTGATGATGACGAGAAAGAAAAGGATTATTTTAAAGAGATAGTTTACCCTCATTAATTAATTTACTCACCCTCATGTCGTTCCAAACTCGTAAGACCTTCATTCATCTTCAGAACACAAATAAAGATATTTATGATGAAATCTGAGAGGTTTCTGAACCAGCCATAGGCCAAAATATGTATTTGTGTTCCGAACATAAATGAAGATCATGGCAGAAATTTAATTTTAGGGTGAACGAACCCATTGGCAGTTGCATAGCTGTCAATGGAGGGACCGAAATCTCTCAAGATTTATTAAAAATATCTTCATTTGTGTTTCCCCGAAGATGAACGAAAGTCTTACAGGTTTGGAACGACTTGAGGGTTAGAAATTAATGACAGAATTTTCATTCTCCGGTGAATTATCACTTTAAAGACAATACTTTGTGAACTTGTGTCGGTCTAAAACATGTGAATGGTTATACTAACTTTCATTCTGTTGCCGTCCTGGAGGTGCTGTGCCATTGACTTGGCCATAGTCTCAAAGAAGAACCAGGAATACTGGAATAAAGACAAAGAGAGAGAGAGGATTTAATACAGAAACACAGTGGAATGTTGAAAATGTGTGCAAATACACATTTTATATACAGATATAATACCACAAACACTACCATTCAAAAGTTTGGGAAAAATTAAGATTTTTTTTTAAAGATTTTGAAGGAAGCCTCTTATGCTCACCAAGACTGCATTTATTTGATCAAAAACACAGTAAAATAGTAATATTGTGAAATAGTTTAAAATAACAGTTGAATTTACACCAGTCTTCATGTCACATGATTCTTCAGAAATCATTCTGATATGCTGAAAACAATATATATGTATATGGCTAATCATTGGTTTGCTTGTAGAGTTACTATGCAAAAACAACATTTTTAGAAGAGTTAAAATAGTTTGTGCTTTTGTGTGAAGTTTTGCATGTTTTGTGTGTAGAGTTTAGAGAAAAGTAGTTTAACAGTAGTTGCATCTAAAATTAATAATAATACAAATTGTGAGTCTATAAATGCCATTCATACAATAGTACAAGATAATCACAACAGTAATACAAAGTGTAAGTGAACTGCATTGCTGAAACAACAAACGTGAAACAGCAAATTCCCTAAAACTTAGTTCTGAGGAAGTTCTGAGAATTGATTTCCCAAAAAAATGTGTCTTTAAGGCGATGCTTAGTCTGTATGAGAAAAGGAGGGTATATAATCGTTCAAATACACTGAGGTAGTCCAGTGGTATTAAATAAAAGAAAGTGTCTTGTGTTATTTGGGTGTGAACGATGACATCATGATCATTATTGTACCAATTCCTCAGAACTTAGACAGCAAACCTCAATTTTGAAGTGAATCCAAAGGAAAGAAACTAGAAACAACAGCGCCTCCTGCTGTGCAAATCGGTCGTATTCAGCATAACGCAACAGTTTTGTCACCTTGAGGAGTTTGTTGCAGGTGTTGGAGTCTGCAGTTTGTTTGAGGATAGTAGTCACAGCTGTAGCCAAAACTTCATGTGTCGTCACAGAGTTTTCTGAAGATGTGTTGATCCGAAACACGTACTGCAAAAGAGAAAAGGTGGTTCAAATTCCATTTTTTTTTTTATTGTGGCTTAAAGGAGTAGTTCACTTTTCAAAAAACTTTTGCTGATAATTTACTCACCCCCATGTCATCCAAGATGTCCATGTCTTTCTTTCTTCAGTCGAAAATAAATGAAGGTTTTTGATGAAAACATTCCAGGATTTTCTCCATATAATGGACATCAATGGGAACCAAACGGTTCAAAGTCCAAAAGTCAGTTACATTGCAGCTTCAGAGGGCTTCAAATGATTCCAGGCGATGAATAAGGGTCTTATCAAGCGAAACGATCGCTCATTTAATAAATAAATAACAAAGTTTAAGTTTTATGAGCTCAAATGCTCGCCTTGCTCTGTTCTGTGATGCGCGTTCGTGACTCTCCTGTTCGAACTCGTTCATCAAAATGAACGAATCTTTTTCAGAGTCAATTTGTTTGTTTCGTTCGTTGAATTAACCAAATGACTCGGAAAAAGATTTGCTCATTTTGATGAACGAGTTCGAACAGGAGCGTCACGAACGTGCATCACAGAACAGAGCAAGGCGACCATTTGAGCTTATAAAACTTAAACTTTGTTATTTATTTATTAAATGAGCAATCGTTTCACTTGATAAGACCCTTATTCATCGTCTGGAATCATTTGAAGCCCTTTGAACAGTTTGAAGTTTCCACTGAAAGTGTCTTTTGGACCTTGAACTGTTTGGTTCCCAGTAAAGTCCATTATATGGAGGAAAATCCTGCAATGTTTTCATCAAAAACCTTAATTTCTTTTCGACTGAAGAAAGAAAGACATGGATATCTTGGATGACATGGGGGTGAGTAAATTATCAGCAAAAGTTTTTTTAAAAGTGAACTAATCCTTTAATGACCACGGTGGGTCGCATGGCCAAACCTGTTGAGAACCACTGGTTTAAACCACTCTTGGACTAATCAAATCAATGTTTATGTTACCAAATAAAAAAAAATACCAAACGCACATTTGTCAGTTTTTCTTTATATATTTACACCTGGTCACTTCATGCGTTTCCGGTGATGGGATAGCTATCCGATCGTGAAAAGATGAGGTGTAAATGCCCTCTGAAAACGCTTTGGAGATGGGATTTAAATCCGATCGCTTGGTCTGAGACGCATTCAAGTGTAAATGCATCTGGTTGTTAAAACCACATGTACATTTTACTCCTAAAATGTTCAAAAATCAACACGAGAGAGGGTGTTATTGGCTATTTGACCTGATATAGCCAGATACGACAGCATAACTACCGCAACACGCATCACCGCAGATGAGCAGCTGTGTATCTCTTCAGCAAGCCAACGTGAGACGAAAGGATCTTTCAGGATCTTAACAGTGTCGTACCTTCACAAAAGAGCGTAGGTGGTGCTCCAGACACTCCTCATGACACTGAGACACTATGTGAATGATGACACTGTAAAACAGAGGCACATTAGTAGTGTCAATATTAGGGAGCATTCCTACACTTTAAATTAAACGAAAAGATGACGAAAAGGTTCAAGTTTTTCACAGGCCAGTCTGCATACAAAACAGTAATGCAGCTGGTGTCTTTCTGAGAGGACTAATAAGGTAGTAAATCACCGTGTGGAGTTGACAGCAATGTCTTGACCCTCTTTGTTTGCCATAGTGAGGACTCCAAAGAGCTGAACGAGCACCGTAGGGAGGAACTTGATGATGACCTGAGTCTCTACCGCATGTAGGCACTTGGAGAGGAGACAGGACATTAAAAGATTACAAAGTACACTGACATCCAAAGGTTTGGGATCTGTAAGATCTTCATTTTTTTTTTTTTTTTTTTTAAGAGATTTATACTTTTTTTCCAGCAAGGATGCATTCAGTTTATCAGAGGTGACAGTAAAGACATTTATATTGCTACAAAATATTTCCATTTCAAATAAATACTGTTCTTTTAAAATTTCTATGCATCAAAGATTACATTTTCGCAAAAATGTTGAGCAGCATAACCGTTTTCAACATTGAAAATAATGAGAAATGTTTCTTGAGCAGCAAATCAGCATATAAGAATGATTTCTGAAGGATCATGTGACACTGAAGGCTGGAGTAATGATCATCACATGAAAAAATTACACTTTAAAACCTACTAAAATAGAAAACAGTACTTTTCAAATTGTGATAATACTTCAGAATATGTAGGTCTTCAATGCATTTTTGATTAAATATGAGCCTTGATGCTCAAGAAACATTTCTTATTATTATCATTGTTAAAAAAAAGTTGTGCTGCTCAATATTTTTGTGAAAATGTAATCTTTGATGAATAGAAATTTCAAAAGAACAGCATTTATTTGAAATGGAAATCTTTTTTAGCAATATAAATGTCTTGAAATCAGTATATAAAAATGATTTCGGAAGGATCATGTGACACTGAAGACTGGAGTAATGATTATCACATGAAAAAATTACACTTTTAAACGTATTAAAATAGAAAAAAGTACTTTTGAATTGTTTACTGTATTTTATTTTAATTTACTGTATTTTATTTTTATCATATTTTTTATTTTTCATTATTTCTTATTTTTTATTCTAAACTGTTTTAATTATTCTGATTTCTTTTTTGGATTATTTTAATTTCTTCTATGTAAAGCACTTTGAATTGCCATTGTGTATGAAATGTGCTATATAAATAAACTTGCCTTGCCTTGCCTTGCCTTGGAGTAATGATTATCACATGAAAAAATTACACTTTAAAACGTATTAAAATAGAAAAAAGTACTTTTAAATTGTGATAATACTTTAGAATATGTAGGTCTTCAATGCATTTTTGATTAAATAAGCCGCCTTGATGAGCATAAGACTTTATGAGAGACTTTATGAGAGACGACTCTTTTAAAAAAAACAACTAAATATCTTACCAACCCTAAATTTTTATGGTTATTTCCTAAATGTGTTCCAAATAAAAGCTCAAAAGCTCAGAGAAATCCTGTGGGTGAGCATTAACTTCATTCATATGTCCTCTGTTGTTATACAAATGTTTAAAAAGTCCATACTATTGGGTTTAACTCCAATGAAATGATGACATCTGCACTGTCCCATGTTCTCACCTTTAGGTACTTGACGAGTTCAGCGGGATTGCCCTGTGACGCTGACCTCATCAGCTGGCAATGCTGGAAGAAATTGTGGAGGTGCAAATCCTGGATGGGGTGGAAGTTACTAGATTAAACAGTTTTATCTTACGTGACACTTCATTATTCTCTGTTCAGTACAACGGATTGAAATCGGCTGAGCAATCCTCGGATCAGATCAACAGACCTGCGTGTAAATTGTTGATGCTACATTCACTCGCACTTTGAATAATGGTTTGGCATTTTCCACCCATTTGATGTCCGGGCAAGTCTAGAAAATAAATAAATAAATGACAGAACGAATCAGTGAATCAACCAAATCAATCAATCTAACCGGGTCAATGTACAACCAACTCAACAAACACACACACACATTTAAAATGATTTTTTTTTAGCTGAAAAGAAGATTGTACCTTCTTTGAGTCTTGGCTCTTGTCAAACATGTAACCAGCTGGTAGATTAGCAGACACAGGAAGATGTAGGTCTGAGGACTGGATTCTGCCATCCTTCAATAAAGGAGTCCAGGAAAAACCCACTGTAGAGAGCAAGGGTTAAAGGTCAAGAGAGTGCAACCATGTCCGCCCACTTTTTCAGCAGAGTTGGTTCCAGATGTATTTTTTCCCCATTCATTTCTCCCATTAGGGATTTCAAAAAAGTTATAAACCACGAACCAAGCAGCTAAACGTAAATCTTAATATTATAAACTTAAAAAAAAATATTTGTGTCCGAGAGCGGTCCGCCTAGCTATAATATTTTGAAATATTATTACAACTTAACATATCTGTTCTCTATTTGAATATATTTGAAAAAATGTAATTTATTCAGGTAAAGCTGGATTTTAAGCATCATGAGTATGATTACATCATCGTTACTGGTAAAGCTGGATTTTTTAGCATCATTACTAGTGATCATGTTGATCCTTCAGAAATCATTCTGATATGCTGATTCAAGAAACATTTCTGATTATTGTTTAATATTTTTTGTGGAAACTGTCATAAATTTTTTCAGGATTCTTTGATCTAAAGAACAGTGTTTATTTGAAACAGAAATCTTTTGTAACATTATAAATGTCTTTACATTTAATGCATCCTTGCTGAATAAAAATCTTCAATAAAAATCAAACTGACTCCAAACGTTTGAACGGTAGTGCATAAAGACCACAAACACACACACACACACACACACACACTCACCCAGTGTTTCCACTCCCTCTCGCTTCTTGGTGGTGGGTTTGTTGCCAACCTCACAGCTTATGTGGTAGAAAGTAAAGAGAACGTGATGCTTCTCATGGAGATGAACAGGGAGCTCGATTTTAATCTGTGACAGAAATGAAAATGAATCATTAAAGGGATACTCCACTTTTTTTGGAAATAGGCTCATTTTACAACTCCCCCAGAGTTAAACAGTTGAGTTTGACCATTTTCTAATCCATTCAGCCGATTTTCTGATATTTAGAAGAATATCAGTAACCACAGTTTCTGGTCTCATTGACTTCCATAGTATATATAAGTCAATGAGTAGGGTTGGGAATCGTGAGAAATTTTCCGTTTCCGGTTCCGATTCCGGTTCCGCCAAACGATTCCGGTTCCGGTTCCCATTCAATTAAAATATTAGTAAGAGAAAAATCCACAATCCTTTTTGTGTTTATTTCTTATAGTACTTGACAAATTAGTTTAACAGACTGGTAATGTAAACAAACTCAAAATATTATTAAGCAATCTTTGCAAAAAAAAAATTATATATATATATATATATATATATATATATAGGGTATATATATAAAGGAAAAATTCTGCATTCTCTATAATAATTTAGACCGCTCCTTTATTGTATCTCCAACAGTGAAGAATACCCTCTCAGAAGGAGTAGAATATGCTTTAACACACATATGTGTGTAAAACAGATTATTTTTTAAAACGGTTTGAATGATTGATTCATTAAGACTTTACTTATTTCATTACTGGATAAATCGGCGCTCTAGCAGTTAATAAACAGAAATGCGTCTTGCGGAAGAACATTGTTGCCGGAGCTACTTCTCTCTGTTTATGTCCATGACGAGTCACGCAGGCATTGGGCTATACTCCGCAGCAGCTGCGATCCGCCGGCCAGTCTAAAGAAGTCCGAGTATTAACGCTTATTACAGGCTTTACGTAGTGATTCAAGATAAGACAAAAACACGGTTTGAAAAAAAAAAACATTATGATGCACTCGCTCATTGTATATATTTTGTAAAATCTGAACACAAAAAATATACGGACTGCATCTGTTTTGACCACTACCGTCAATGTTTACTCAAACTATAATCTCACTAATTCTGTAACGGAAATCATTTGAATATGTGAAACAAATAAATATTGAGACTGTGTGATTGTAAAGCAGTTTCATATCGACAACTGCTCTCTCTCTCTCAGCGCAAACAGATTTGAATGTAGGCTAGACTAGAGAGTGACTCGGCGGTCGGCGCGCGCAGCGTGCGTGTGTCTGTGTGTGACAAATGCAGCGCGTGTGAGAGCAAATCGCAACTTCAGTGGTGAAGTTTTTGTCATTTAGGAATAAGACGGCGTCTTCTACTCCCAGCACTTCGCCCACATGATGATATCGCATCGGCATCAGAACCGTTTTCGGAACCGAAACTTAGGAATTTTGCACGGTTCCGGTATTTTTTAAAAAACACAACCGGTTCTGGAAAAGAACCGGTTCTCGGTTCCCAACCCTATCAATGAGACCAGAAACTCTCTGGTTACTGATATTCTTCTAAATATCAGAAAATCATCTGAATGGATTAAAAAAAAAGAACGGTAAAATTCAACTGTTTAACCCTGAGGGAGTTGTAAAATGAGCCTATTTCCAAAAAAAAAGTGGAGTATCCCTTTAAGGGGGACTTGACGAGTTTCATTTTAACCTAGTTCTTGTACAATAAGCATAATTTGATCTCATAAATACAGTATATGAAAAGTAAACATGAGATGAGTAAATAATGGCAGACTATGAACACATTGTCTTAATCCATATTAAGCATTTTGTTTATAACTGACGTGCAATTTAGCGTATTGCATTTATATTCTGGGCTCATCTGTTTGCTTTTATATATAATATGCATCATCAATACAATAAAGCCCCGTTCACACCGCCAGCGACACGCAGCGACAAAGCGACAAGATCCCATTCATTTCAATGGAGCGCTGGCGACATCCGGCGACACGAGCGACAGTGACCGTTGGCGACAGAATGTGGGCGTGTCAAGCGACAAGAGACAAGCGACAAAAGTTGAGAATTTTCAACTTTATGCAAATGAGAAGCGATTTTCGCGAGCGACAACCAATAGGAAAGAAGACTTTCAGTGGAGCTCAGCTCACGTCACCGTCTCGAGTGCAGGCAAGACAGAAAGAAAGAGTTTGAGGACGATTTCACTGTTTTATATGATTTGACTGTAACCACATACATGGATAATAAAATGATGCATGGAAAAGAAACTGTCGACAGTGAGTTTAATTCATACATTTAACGTTATAGTTCGAGTGTTGTAATTATATGATGCACGTTAGCACTGCTGCAGTTCATTTTACAATTTCCCCTGCATTACATTGACTATTAGGGACAAGAAAATTGATTATTTGTCAAATTCGAATGACGTTTTTATAATTTGTGACCGTATGAGTGAGTTTAATTTGTTCATTGATCGATCGTTGATCTAGTATTTTATTTTATTTTTATTTCACCTTTATTTAACCAGGTTAATCGGTTGAGAACAAGTTCTCATTTGCAACCGCGACCTGGCCAAGACAGGCTAAAAATGCAAGGCAACATAAAATTACACATTGTGTACAACATTCAAGTGTATAATCACACATACAGATTTTCAGATTCAATTAAAATGCAGAACAGAGTATAAAAATTTAAAACAACTTACTACTATTAACTTAGTACTAAATAAAAGCACAAGCAGTATAGTTGAAGGATAGATATCCTGAGATAGCATAAATAACATGGTGCGGTGTAGATTATTACCAACAATAGCTGTTCATTTGGATATGCACAAGAAATAATATTAACATGTACAGTGGTCCGTTAGTAGTTTAGAAAGTGTTGCTTTAAAAGTAATGATAGGTATGAAGGATTCTAGTTTGAGAGATTTTTGTAAATTGTTCCAATCGTTTGCAGCAGAAAATTGGAAAGAAAAGCGACCGAATGAGGTACGGGCTTTTCTAGCAACGAGGAAGATGTATCTACTCGAGCGCAGGTTGCGTGTAGGTACTGCCACAGGTATTAATGATTTTAGATAAGATGGTGTTTTGCCTAATAAGGTCTTGTAGATTAGATAATACCAGTGGCTTAGGCGCCGGGTATGTAACGAAGGCCATCCAACTAGTGAATAAAGGGTACAGTGATGAGTGTTATATGGGGCGTTGGTTACAAAACGAATAGCACAGTGGTAAACAACATCCAGTTTCTTGAGAAGAGAGCTTGAGGCAGTTCTGTAGACTACATCACTAAAGTCAAACATTGGGACAATGGTCATTTTCACAAGGGATTGTTTTGCAGAAAAAGTAAAGGAAGCTTTGTTACGAAATAGAAAGCCAATCCTGGATTTAATCTTAGACTGGAGATAGTTTATGTGTGTTTGGAAGGAGAGCGAGGGGTCAAGCCAGACCCCTAGGTATTTATATTTCTCCACATATTCCAGCTTTGACCCATCCAGGGTGGTGATGTTTTTTAAACAAAACGGTGTAGTCTGGGACCGATTGAAAATCATGCATTTAGTCTTACTTGAGTTTAAAGACAGTTTAAGATCACAGAGAGCAAATTGCAGATCTTCAAAGCTCTTTTGGAGGGTTTCCAACACAAATTCCAGTGTAGGGCCTGATGTATATAGAACAGTGTCGTCTGCATAGAGATGGATTAGAGAATTGCCCGCAGCAAGAGCGACATCATTAATATAAATGGAAAATAGTGTCGGCCCGAGGATCGAACCCTGGGGCACCCCCGCAGAGACAGCCAGAGGCCCGGACAGCAGTCCCTCTGACTTGACACTCTGAAATCTATCCGTAAAATAATTCAGGAACCAGGCAAGGCACTCGTTTGAGAGGCCCAGCCCTTTGAGTTTGCCGATGAGGATGCTGTGGTTAACAGAGTCGAAAGCCTTAGCCAGGTCAATAAAGACAGCAGCACAGTGTTTTCTTTCATCGATAGCTGTTATGATGTCATTTAACACCTTAAGTGTTGCTGAGGTACAACCATGTCCTGCACGAAAGCCAGATTGCATGTCAGACAAGCTATGGTGGGCTTCAAGATGACCTAGTAACTGTTTATTAATTTGAATTTCAAAGATTTTTGATAGACAGGACAAGATTATTAGTTAGACAAGATTATTTAGTAAATGATTTAATCCACTGAACACAGCTGTGGAGATATAAAACACTCTCCCAACAGCATATGGTTTCTTTTTAGCCTTAAAAGTCATTTATTCCCAGTCAAATTAAAATTATATATCACTTGGGATGATCTCTTGTATAGATATGGCCAGACGTGCAGTCTACCAATAACACAAGAGCGACAGCACTACGAACGCCCACAAGCGACATCACAGTACAGAGCCTAGCGACACACAGCGACAAAATCGCTGGCGGTGTGAACGGGGCTTAAGGTGTATTTCCATTTTTGGTGAATGGCTGCTTTGAGGCTCTCCAGCTGATGACATCATTAGGCTCACACACACACAGCTTTATTGGCTACAGTACGTCTGTGCCTGCTGAATGTGTCGATGTCTTGTGACTCATTTATCTACTGAGCGAATAATATGTCTTTAACATCTTGGCCCTGAGGGTCCAGTGAAGCCTAACGGGATGAGTCTCTGGAATGATTCAGATGTTGTCCGGGGAAAGGTCATGCTTTGTGCCGTTTATGGCTCAACATCATTGGCATTGACTGCGTACTGAATTATGTAATAGTTTTTGGTCTCAATAAAAAAGTCTGGATTCACTTTTTATGAGCTATTAGTGTTCTCAGATTATAGATGTCTTATTTAATTAATAATAATGATGTGAATATTTTTACAACTCAAAAACTTTGTGTTAATTACGACGTTCAACATGACGTGATGTATTCTGCTAAATAGATTCCTATTTCTTTACGGTGACTGTGAGAGATTGTGTTGCTGATACATGGATATATTACCTCATCATAAAACTCCGGACACTGATTGTGATGCAAAACTGCAGCAAAAGCACTGGTGGTGAACAGCGGATCCCCAGGCTTGCCGTAGATACACTAAAAGCAATCAGTGGTTAATCAATAACACATTATACCGCACTAATTATTAAATATTAAAGAACTGGTGGAACAATAAGAAGAATAATCATTCCTTCTTTGCAGGATGGTTCATTTAAGAGTTTCTCTCAAAAGGGGATAAAATGTTTTAAAGACTTATTTTTGGATAATGTATTTGCCTCTTTTGAGCAATTGGTATCACGTTTTGGTCTTACCAGGTCAGATTTCTTTAGAGTCTTGCAAGTAAGGCATTACGTTAAGTCACTTATACCAGATTTCCCAGCGATACCCTCCGAAAATCCTCTGGATAGGTTCCTTTCATGTAACACTTTGGCCAAGGGCTCAATTGCTACTCTTTACAATTTAATGATTAATCTGGCATCTACATCCCTGGATAATAATATTAAGAGAGCTTGGGAGGAAGACCTTGACAGACCACTCTCCGATGACACTTGGAACTGTGTTCTTAAACAGGTCCACTCATCGTCGATGTGTGCTCGGCATTCACTCATACAGTTTAAAGTTGTACACAGAGCTCATATATCCAAAGTTAAACTAGCTCAAATGTTTCCTGGTACTAGCCCTATGTGCAATAGATGTCAATGTGCTGAGGGAACGTTAATTCACATGTTCTGGACATGCCCTAAATTAGAGTGTTACTGGCGTTCAATATTTCACACCTTCTCAGTGGTTCTTCAGCATAGATTGGAACCAGAACCTATGGTGGCATTATTTGGAGTAGCCCCAGAGGACGTAGGGTTGCCATCATCAATGTGTAAAGTCCTTGCTTTCTCCTCTCTTCTTGCACGTAGAGCTATTTTATTAAAGTGGAAAGATCCCTTGCCACCCACTCATACTCAATGGATTAGAGATATAATGTCTTGTCTCTGCCTCGAAAAAATTAGGTATTCACTAAGAGGATCGGAAAAACAATTTTTTAAGATGTGGTGTTCTTTTCTTGACTATGTTGATAAGTCTATTTGAATAAAGCCACTACTATTGTTTTCCTTTATTTATTTATTTTATTATTATTTTATTTATTTATTTATTTATTTATTTATTTATTTATTTATTTTTTTTTTTTTTAGGTATTTGGTTAAAGGTTTATGCTTGTAAGTACTGTATGTATGTTCTGTTCTTGCAAGTCTACTTTGTATCAATGGATAATATGGGCGTCATTCTCCATATTGGATGGTGAGGGGTGAGGGGCAGAGAATGTATTGTATTGTAAAAATCAATAAAAACAAACTTTGAACTAAGAAGAATAATCATTCAGTCACCTTCAACGGACCGACCCCCTCCTCGTCAGAATCCTTGAACTGAACACACACTGCAATGTTCCGAGCCTGAGAGGAAACACACACACACGCTGCATTAGACTGCATGGACAGAAAATGTATCATGTATATATTAGGGGTGTAACGATACACAAAACTGACGGTTCAGTTTTCCCATGGTTTTGACGTCTCGTTTCGCTTTTTTGGGGGGTTTTTAAACAGTGGTTTAATGAAAAAATTGCCTTCGTCTTTAAATTAATTCAATTACAATTAAACGTTTCACAAGGATTAAAAAAATCTGCTAATGCTGTAAACTATACAGGGAGCCGCACATTACTATAACACTAAAGGTTGTAGCCTAGACTTTTAACCTAAATTCAGATGCTATTTATTTTTAAGAAATAATAATCAACACACAACACATTGAATGAAAACATTTAAACTGAACATAAGGCAGTTTTTGCATTAACTTGTGTTTTTACTCTAAGTTGTTATTGAAATATAATAATTTACACAGTTGTCATTTTCATGAAAGATATTTTAAACATACCCTAAATAACCAAGATATCATTATCAGGTTAAGTAAAATATAATATATAGGCTAACACGGTGCATTTATTTAGTGCAAGAGTTCATTTATAGGAACCAAAGTTGTGGACACGCGTTCGGCACGCAATGAGAGTATGGCGATTCGAATCGTGAGTTCTGTATTTGGTTCGGTTCGAATATAGTTACACCCCTAGTGTGTGTGTGTGTATATATATATATATATATATTAAAATAATATATTTTTATATATATATATATTTATTTTTGATATGAAATCAACATACTCTGCAACTAAATAATCTTTGCAATGCAACTTAATTATCAAAGATAAGGAATTATTTTCCCCCTCAGTTTGAATAAGCACAATGCATTTGCAAATATTATTTCATATGCAACAGACATGGCTATTTTAGTTTATAAATATGGCATAATGTCAAAGGTGTAATTAGATGCTAAGCTAGCTAGTAGAATTGAGAAGATCATTTATATATTGCAAATGAATAAAAGGCAATAAACAGATGAGGAATATAATATAAAAAGGAATATATACATGAGGAATAGATCTGTTTCCATGTTTGGTAGCATCTCTAATTTAGAAGAAAAGTAGTTGTGGAGTAATAGGGCAAACAGCCAGAAACGTAAGCTTTCCAGCAGCGCAGGAGGAAGCAATTAACCCTGAAGTCTGTTTAATTAGAAATACGATTTTCCGTGAATTGATTATGAATAGAATCCTGAGGGCTTTTCACAAAGCCTCATGTTTGAAAACACGTAGGCAGACATTGTTACTGCTCGAAAAGAGCTTGTTGTTGTACCACCACCCACGGCTTCCCAGTTCTACCAATTACAGAGTCTCACCTTGGCAAATGTCTTCTGATTGTCGTATTTGAGCTGCTGAGGATAGACGTAGAGGTGGTTCTTGTAGATGGTGAATGGGTGGTTGTATCTAGCCTCTTCTGGACCAAACTCCTCCACTTCCACAAAAACCCTCTCACACTGTTCCTCGAACGGCTTCACGGGGATATAAGATGATGTGACCGAGTCTATGAAGATGAAGGTTATATACAGTAGTAAACGCCACAATCATCAAACCACTTTTCACAAATAGGGTACAAATTCAGATTACAGTATTAAAAGCTGAAAATGTGCATGTAGATAATGTACAACTGAGAAGGTAATAACTGAACGACCTTTAGATTCAAAAGAGATGTTAGCAAGTGTTAAATGCTAAAGTCATTAACATAACAGACAAACAAACTTACTTGACAAGTCTGGAGGAACACACTCAACACTGATGTTAATTTGTCCAGGGATTATCTGAAGTTTGTTCTTCTCTGGTCTATAAAAGAAAAATGTCTCTTCAAAACACTGAACTCGTAACGCTTAATGCAATAATGCGACTAACACGGATATACATGCATGGTGGATGAGCGTGTTTATGCCAAGTGGAACACGTCATTCCCATCAACTAATCAGATTGTAGGGAGAGAGAAAGGGTTGTGGTTTGGACTAATTTTAGGATGTTCATTCATACTTGTAGTTTTGTTCTCTTGGTTCTTTTGGTTTGGGCCCCAAAAAAAAAAAAAGATACATTTAGTTCTGGTTCACTTAGCGTTCACATTTTGATTTTGAAGTAATGAATGTCGATATACAATGGTTTGCTAGACACTGTTAAAACTAATTATGGTATATTGATATATTAAGTAGGGGTGGGGAAAAGAATCGATTCTTAGATGCATCGCGATGCGAACGTGGACGAATCTGAATCGATTCGAAAAACGGCACGAATGATCCCGTGATTTTAGAAATTAGTTCTGTTTCTGTTTTTATAAAATCCCCTATTCCAAAGTGCGTAATGTAGGCCGTTTTATCTTTCCCGCACGTGAAGGATTGAGTGATGTCAGAGTCCAGAAACATAGTTTGAAACAATGTAGGACTGGTATCTTGTCACTGTGTGGAGAAACCAGAGCACAATAACACGAAACTCAAAACTGATTGGCTGTTGCATGTTGGTCTATTTTGTAGTCGCAATACAGTGAATTATATTTGAACTAGCAAAATAGGGAACTACAACCATTTCAGATTTACATTATGACCCGTTTAAAATGAATTAAGACCTAGAACATAACACTTCAGCAAATTTAAGACTTTTTAAGGCCTTAAATTGTGTTTTTGAAATTTAAGACATTTTTAGACTTTTTAAGACCCCGCGGAAACCCTGTCTATAGACGAATCCGACGAGCGTTCTGTGTAGGCTGCCATCTTGTGGCGACGCCATTACTGAGCTGTTACACAGGCATATAGACATGCACCGGTATGTAAACAAACCTCGGTGATAACGCGAACTCACCCTCGATGACAGCTACAGCCAGGCAGAATGACTTGTTGGTTTGATCTGTGACTGCAGTGGCCTCCAGTCACAGATGAAGGTACAAACGATCTTACAGATTAACGTTATTTATGAAAATAGCTTAACAAGCTAGCTAGGCTAACGTTTGCTAACGAGTAAAACTATAAAAAGATCTGTCAATTTGGCAACAATAAATAAATAAATGAATGAAATCAAATAAACAAATTCATGTTTTTCATTTGTGTCCATTATTTATCTCATTTTCACATTGCAACAGGCAAGGGTAAGGTAACGTTACAGCTAGAAAGTATACATAATATCGACCAATTAGTGTTTTTAAACCATGGAAAGAGGTCAATATAACAGCGGGAGAACAATTATGTCACATAACGTTACATTTAGCTCAGGAAAGCCATTTAATGACCATAGCATGTTAATTGAATAGAAAAAATAGCAAGAGAGATTTTGCTGATCACTATATCACATATTTATTATATTTTTTTTTTACTTATGTCATTAAATAATTGTTATTATACGCGAATGTCCACGTCATGTACTCGCCCAGGAAATCTGTAAACCGTACGGCACCAGACAGGGGCAGTCGACCCGGGGTATTCACAGTGATTTCTCTTCAAAATTGAAATTTTACTGCCACCATTGAAACAATTTATAACGGAAACTGTTTACCCACTCGACATTATACAAGGGATAACGTTGTAACGTTAGTGACAGTCGTAAATCGCGGGCTGTTTATTCCAGTGGACGCAAGTTGCAACTAAAACAATAGGAGGCAATGGCGCAACGCTACCCAGCAACAGCTCAGTAATGGCGCCCGCTTACTTCCAGTAGTTTCGCCGGATTCGTCTATAGAAGAATGTCAAGGAAAACTAACTTTACCGCGCTCCGGGAGCCCTCTAGTGGTCAGGAGCATTTCCGTTATTTTGCGGCTTTATTTCGTTGTGTTGTACATTTTCCGTTGTGTTGTGGATTAATTTCATTGTGTTGTGAACTTATGTTTGCTTTTCAAATTTCGTTGTGTCGTGCACTACTGGGCCACCGTACTTATCCCTTCCCTTTGATTAATGATTAGTTCATCTTTAGGGCTTAGGTTAGGGATAAAATTAGTACTATGATTGTTCGATAGACATGTTGATCCAGGATCATTTCCTACTTGTCAAAATCACAGTGACCATTTAGGGATACCCGACATCAAAAGATAGCGTACACATCTAGAACACGTGTGTTTTCACTCACTTTTTGAGATCAGTCAATAGTTTGATGAGGTCTTCTGTGGAAATCTTGCTACTGTCTTGGCGGTAGAGTGGAGAGAACTTCCCATCCGTGTCTAAACTGCCTTGGGAATCTTTGAACACCTGTCTGAAGCCACACAACACAGATATCCTGATGTCCTTGGCACCAAATTTGACTTCAAAACACTTAAACATTGTCTAGATATTTACAAGGTGCCTGTCCGGAGTGTACCAACTGTGACATTCCAGTTCGAAAGACACATAATTCTTCTTAATGTACATCACAGATAATATGACTCCGTATTACTAGTCCATTAAAGTGATAGTTCACCAAAAATACAAATTCTGTCAATAATTACTCGTTCCAAACCCGTAAGATTTTCATACATCTCCGAAACACACATTTTAATGAAATCTTAGAGCTTTCTGTCCCTCTATAGACCACCACGAAACTACCACTTCGGCGCTTTAACAAGTTCATAAAGAGATTGTAAAACTAATCCATATGAATTGAGCAGTTTAGTCCAAATTTCAATCACTTTATAGACTGAACAGATTTAATTTAGGCTTTCATTGACATTAAAACATTCATCAAATCACACATCAGTTGTGGTAAACGGAAGCGCAAACATGTTCGCTTGACATACAAGAACCAATAATGTTCATTCTTGTGTTACGCAGCAAGTTTGAGCTTCAGGAAGAACCAACAAAATTTGTTTGCATGTCAAGCACGTTCGGTTGAGCTTCTGTTTATGTTTGCGGATTAAAATGCAAATAAAAGCCTAAATTAAATCTGTTTATCATATAAAGTGATCGAGTCTTTTTAGAAAAGTTGGAGTAACCCGCTCAATTCATATGGATTAGTTTTACGAGCTCTTTATGAACTTGTTGAAGCGTCAAAGTGGTAGTTGTGTAGCTGTCAATTTCATCAAAAATATGTTCATCTGTTTTCTGAAGATCTAACAAGTTTGGAACAACATGAGGGTGAGTACTTAATAGGGATGGGCAACGATTAATCGCATCCAAAATAAAAGTTTGTGTTTACATAATATACTGTATGTGTGTGTAGTGTGTATAATTATTTTGTATATATAAATACCCACACATGCATGTGTATATGTAAGAAAAATGTGTTATTAATATATCAAATATTTATATTTTTATATAATATTAATTATGTATAAATATATATAAAGTATATACATGCAAATATTTCTTAAATATATACATGCATGTTTGTGTATTTATATATATAAATTAATTATACACTCTACACACACATATATTATGTAAACACAAACTTTTATTTTGGATGCGATTAATCGCGATTAATCGTTGCCCATCCCTAGTAATTACTAGGGGTGTAACGGTACATGTATTCGTATTGAACCGTTTCGGTTCGAGGCTTCCGGTTCGGTACGCATACAAACCGAACGATTGCTTGGACCATTTTTCCTGCCGGCAAAATTCGTGCTGACGCGGCCAACACAACGTTGCGCAACATCCAAATGGCAAGGGTAATGAAAGCAGAACGAAACTGCGCTCCTCGTTATGTGCTTCACGGATCGTTTATCAGTTCGGACCAGCAACATCTGTGCAGCGCGAGCCGATCTCGATCAAGCAACACTGTTACTACACAGCGCTAAGAGATCCGGTAAAGAAAACATTTGAATTCGCCACTGAGGTAATAACATCGCTGCGAGATCTAGTGAGAAGCATTCCCATTTCTCCATTATTAACCGTAGATCTCTATTAGATCAAACAGCGCTGTCATGGAAACCAGGAGAAACATTGTGCCGTGAATGAACTAGTAATACTTTCATACACAGACCAGAAACATTCACCATGGATTTAATATAGTAACTGGAACCAGTTTGGCTGGAATGGTGAAATGCTTTCAAGTACTTCACACATCTTTTTCCAGCACTTCAAAATTCAAATATTATATAAATAAATATATATTTAAATGTTATTTTTACTGTGATGACCAAAACATTATTTGTTCATCCTTCAAAGATGACCCCCATTTATAAACCTGAAAGTTTCAAGATCTAGGAAAACTCACACTTATTTAAAAATATTTTTTCTTTAAACAAATAGGAAATTTCTCTGGCATTTCTTTCTTTTTGCTGTATCGAAAACGTACCGAACCGTGACTTTAAAACCGAGTTACGTACCGAACCGTGATTTTTGTGTACCGTTACACCCCTAGTAATTACTAACACAATTTTCATATTTGTGTGAACTATCCCTTTAAATGAATAAGAAGTGAGTTTCTGTCTTACTTGGCAGCCCAAGCGAAGGGCATCCGGTACTGGCCCAGCCGTTGGCACGTCTGCTTGGCAGTCTTCAGGACTTTCTGTACAGCCTGAGAAACAGACACATAAAAATATATGGAAATACATTCAGTACATTCTGGAAGCATTTCAATCTGAATTAAAAAAAAAACACAATTCAGGCCAAAACCTTTGGAAATACTGGAAGTTAATGGAATGAGAAGCCACACTTTACCACAAAACATTACTTAAAGGGATAGTTCGGCCAAAAATTATATTTAACACATGCGTTACTCACCCTCAAGCCGTTCGAGATGCATTTGTCAATCTTGTTTCAGACGAACACATTTTCAGTTATTTTAGAAAATGTCTTTAGTGGATATAATGTGAAGAAATGGGGTCCAGCTCCTTCAAGTCCCAAAAATGTGCATACAACATTCACAAAAGAAATCCATCCGGCTCCAGTGGGATAAACGAAGGCCTTCTGAGGGGAATCCGTGTGGTATTTTCATAAAAATATACATATTTAAAACTTTATAAATGAAAATATCTGACTTCCGGCAACGATCGACGTACGTTCACGGTACGTTCACGGATGATGGAAGTCGGCGTACGTAGCGCAGGAACCATTGTGACGTCGCGACGTTTCCTACGCTAACGTCCTACCTCGTACGCCGACTTCGATACCATATTACTTTTGTGAATGTTCACACAAATATGAAAAAATAACTGAAATATAAAAAAAAAAAAACTGAAAATGTGTTCGTCTGAAACATGATTGACGTATGCATCTCGAACGGCTTGAGGGTGAGTAATGCATGGGTTAAATATCATTTTTGGCCGAACTATCCCTTTAACCACCAACAACTGTATAAATACAACACATCTTATAATATCTTTATACACTATTCTTGTATTCCCCATCAGACTGATATTAGAAAGTGCATCCTAGAGAGCTTGTTGTCTGTTATGCAACGCTCTGTTCAAGTAGAAAGTAGACATCATGCTTAAGAAGATTTTACAGTTCTCTTGAAGAATGTTTGTCAGACCTTGCTGATGTCGGAGGTCTTAATGTAGGGCTCAGCGCAATGGGTAATGCCATTCTGTAAAACCTTTTCCACCCGTGCCAGCAGGAAGATGTCTGTGTGAGGGTTGGTGACCGAGAAAATACCCTGGAAAAGACAAAATACGCATATTGTTACGTATAAGTAAAGAGGAAATTTAAATATATTGACAGGTAAGTGGTTTGTTGATTATGGAAGTTCATTGTAATTACGTTTTCGCCCTCAAAAATAACAAAATTACATTAAAATAATGAGACAATACTTTATCAATCTTTCGTCTAAAACATGTTTTTGTCTGATTCACTTCACTATATATTCACCCGGGTTCGAATCCACCCTGAGCAAGACACTTAACCCGTGCGACCTCTGACATATATAGCAATTGTAAGTCGCTTTGGATAAAAGCGTCAGCTAAATGAATAAATGTAAATGGTAAGCCTATTAGAAGTGTTTATATTTTAGGTTTTTACAGGAAATTGCGTACTGTCTATCTCGTCATATCCGTAAATAGAGAAAAGTGTCTCTCTGGCTACTTTGACGCGGGTATGGTGAGGTTAGTTGTCACAACGAGTGAGAAAGACTGACATAAATCAGCTAAATCTCAAACATTCATTTAAAAAATAAAACCTCTGAACAGAGGAGAGTCCGCTAACAACCAAAGAAACGTGACAGAGTTCATAATAAAACCAGATTTGCTTGGCTTTTCAGAGATGGCGAGAACTGAGGGATTGAAATGCTGTAAAAGCGATGCGGCGATGGGGTTTTTATTACTCAACAGAAGAGAAAGGTATTTTGTTGATTTTCAATGAGTTCATTGTAAAATATTCATCCATACAGTCCCACCACAGAGCTGAAGCCCAATCATTACAATGTTCTTCCACAAATTGCATGCAGTTTTGTTTTTTAACCACTAGAGAGCCAAAAGGTACATACTGTAGTGTATCTTAACTCAAGTATAGTGGTTTAGATAGCCGGTTTGCTAATGTGTAACTGTTTTATCCTCATTTTTAAATGAAAACAATTAAATATTTAGTCCTTTTTAGTCCATGTATTTTTAACTATCTCTCAAGCTTAAAAACCCCAAAAACCCAGTGCAATCATTATTTTTGCCATATATGTACCCCATGTATTCCTGTCCTCTGCAAATTGCTTGAAATTCCTGTTCAAGTCATCAAAAAAAATTAAATTCATAAGAATCTAAACTGCAAGACACTGCTTATACTCTTTAGTTTCTGTTTTTGCCAAATGTGTGTATATTTCTCTCTCTCTTCTTCCTCTAACAACACATTCAGCTATCTCTTCTTCATCTCAGCTGCCCTGCCCAGTGTTTCAGCGGGGACCTGCGTAATGTCAGTTCCAGTAAAGCCACGTCACATTCCCCAGCCTGCCAGCAGAGGCTTGAGACAGTCATGGCACTGGCTTTGATTTAGTGTGCAGCATTAGTGCTATGAAACAGTGCTGTGTTAAAACTTAAAGCTGTTTCTGCCCTGGCCACACGCCACGCACAGCATAGCAGGCTCAAACACACGCTTGTGAGCACGCTCAGATAAGAAGGCCTTGAGAGGATTAGTGAAGTTCAATGATTCATGATTCATAGCTAAAAAAAAAAACGTCAATACCCGAGGTAAAAAGTGACAGGTGTAAATAATAAAGCCAAAAAGTTGTATCTGAAACTTAGTGCCAATGTGGTATGAATGTTCGTGTGCACATGTGTGGCAGTTATTGCAAAATGCACACAGGCTTTCAACAGAAGGCAGAAATACAATGACGAGGCAAAATGACGCAAGTCAGCCAAACATGGACTATAATCAGCCACCTGCAGCCCTGCAAACTGCATGGATGTGCAAAAATCTGAAACCACATTGACTTCCCCTATCAGAAGCACAGCAGAAGCATCCTTCTTATTCAGCAGCGCTGGACAATGCTTACTGGGAAGGGTTGCCAGTCATTTACAGAAAGATTCAGCAGAGCGCAGATTTTAAAAGGTGACCGGGGTAAATCTGTCTCGATCTAATGAACAAAAAGCTCTGTCTTGGTTTTAAGGGATGCTTGCTAAGGCTTTTTTGTCTAGTGGACCATAAAACAGGCACACAAAAAAATCCATATACTTCCTTTGAGGAGAGGAGCCATATCTAGTGACAGGAATATCACAGAGAGCCGAAAGTGATACTACGTAGCAATACACTAAAGACAATAATATAATATAACATAATATAACATAATATAATATAATCATTAAAGGGATAGTTTACTTTGAAAATTAATGCTTGGTATTTTTTAGCTTACCTCAAGGTCATCCAAGATGTAGGTGTCTTTGTTTCCGCAGTATTTTCAATTGAGATATTTTTAGGTCAAACCGTTCTTGTCTGTCAGTCATATAATGGAGGTCTATGGTCAC
Organism: Pimephales promelas; assembly: GCF_016745375.1. Next base: position 21,789,721 of record NW_024121876.1, on the reverse strand, counting down.
CACCTCAAAGAGCATGCACAGAGAAGTCCAAATTAAACATGATTTAATGACTCGTAAATGTAAGTACACATTGATGGCCTAACACACGAAACGAGCAGTATTTTTATCGTTTTTACCTCTTTTTACCACAACCACAATGCGCCCGCGCCCTCAGATCACTTGGTTACAACTACAAGAGGTAAAAACGATATAAATACTGTTCGTTTTCTCACACAAACCGCTCGTTTCGTGTCTTAGGCCATCAATGTGTACTTACATTTACGAGTCATTAAATCATGTTTAATTTGGACTTCTCTGTGCATGCTCTTTGAGGTGGTGACCATAGACCTCCATTATATGACTGACAGACACAAACGGTTATATAAAAATATCAAAATTGAAAATACTGTTGAAACAAAGACACCTACATCTTGGATGGCCTCGAGGTAAGCTAAAACATCTCAAAAATTAATTTCAAAGTGAACTATCCTTTTAAATCACACGGTTTTCTGTAACTAATCACGATTAATCGCACCTTTATTTTAACACTGTAATAATTTCACATTTAATCTCCAAATTAATGTAGAAACAACATAAAAGCAGTAGCCTATATATTAAATGTTTGTTTAATGGCATCTTTTTATGAAAGATATCACAGATATCGATACTCCAACTGATATCTCTATGAAATTCATTTTTTTCTCAATTCATCCATTCAGCATTACCATATAATTGAAAGCTATCAATTTGAACATTAATTCACAGATTCAGACACAAGCAGTAATATTTTATCCATGTTAATCTTAAAAAAATGCATCGCATGCGTTAACACGTTACTTCTGACAGCACTAAATATAGTGATGATGATGAATTTTATTTATAATGCACTTTACATTTGACAGCAAATCTCAAAGTGCTTACAAAAATCAAAAAATAAATAAAATAAAAACAAATAAATACACAGACACTTAGAAATACTTAAAAATACGCTTTTCTAAAAAGATACTTTTTCAGTTTTTAAAAAAAAAACATATATAACATAATAATAGATAAATAGATTTTAAAAAGTCTTTAAATAAGATAATTTTATCACAACAGCATTTTCATTTAGTACAGTAATCTAATTTACTAATCAAATTACTAATTTAGTAATCTAGAAATACTTAAAAATACTTAAAAATATGCTTTTCTAAAAAGATACGTTTTAAGTTCTTTTTTAAAAACATATATAACATAATAATAGATATTTTATAATATCAATATAGTAATAATATCATAATATAGATAATAATATCATTTAGCAAAGGATTATCAAAAGTGACTTTTAATTAAACATCTCTAGAAAGCCATCCCAATTATACAATTATCAGTGTCATGAGTGTGTTTACCTGAGTGGGGAAGCGTAAGAGAGACTCTGCGACCCTCTGGATAACCGGTAGGCCGTGTCCGTTAACCCTGACCGTTTCATTTGCGTCTCCTCCTCCTGCTTCTGGTGTTCCAGGAGAGCCGTCTTGAATCATGTCCCTCACGCAGGCTGGGTTGAGGTCAACATGGAAGTCTGCAGAGATCTTACAGCCTTTGGACAGATCAAACAAGGCTAGGCTGATGAAGAACGGCTCGACCTGAGGACGGAGAAACCCAATAGTTGAGAACGTCAGAACACCTTCTTTTACTTTCTTTGACATATTTGACTTACAATGGTAACCTTGATTCACACACAGCATTTGATAAAGAGCAATTTGTATTGTCTGAGCAGTATTATATGCTGAGAATCAATAAATGATATAATATAATGACCACAAATTTGATGCAAGCAAGCAAACTACTGTGCTTTTCATATTTGTGAACTAGCACATCTTTGCATGTATTTTCAATCCATTCCCATCAGTCATATCTGTCTAGATCCTTGTATTCTGAGGGAGCAGTGGTTTTCCAAACCAAGCTGACGAACGCCACATTCCTTCCCTGGAGCCATTGAAAATGCTTCTCTGAGCGTGACCATATTCATCACTGGTTCTGGATGAGTCCTCATGTCCTCATGCCAAGAATCTATAATCATCTCTCATTCAAGAACTGCCTGATATTCAGCGATACTGACCTCTAACTGCCGTTCTCTGACAATGACAGTTACACAATAGTCAACAAATGTATTTAACCTGGAGCCCAATAAAGAGAATTCAGGTTTTTTTAGCTTAAATTCCCCCTTTAGTCAATAATTTGAGCCCTTAAAACTCATCTTTCATAATCAAAGTGACCTATTTAAACGTGAACCTAGAGATTGGCATGGTTTTATTTCAGTTAGCCTAATAGCTGGTTTAATTTGCATTGAGAGATGATCTTATGGAAAGTACCCCATGCCGATCTCTAGGTATGGTGAAGGGCAGTGTTGGGTAAGTTACTCTAAAAAAGGAATTAATTACCTCTTCAACAGTGTAATTAGATTACTCTCTCTAAAAAGTATTTAATTACTTTTAATTACTTTGAAAATCCTATAGCAATCTCAACCAGCTGAATAATACAAGGATAGACATGAATCTGTTTTAATTCTTTCAAGTAAATATTATAAAATTGCATGAATTGTCCTTAAACTGACCAAGGAGGAGAAGGTTACATTATAAAAACATACTTTTTAGCATCAGACAACACATTTTGATATTAAACCCACTATTGTTTTATGTCTGATCTCATGACATTTCACACTTTTTTCATACATATTTTACAATAATTCATATGAATTTGTACGAGTGCGGTCGTAATATTTAGACACCTCATAAAATGCATACGAATCGCTGTGAGATCGGATTGATCTATACACAGTATTTACCTCAATTACATCAGACGTAACTGTAATTAAATTACAGATAAATGAAGAGTAATCCCTAACTTTACATTTTCAAGGGAAAAGTAATTAAATTACAGTAACTAATTACTTAGTAATTAGTTAAAACCAACACTGGTGAAGGGTGTGTGCTGATGTGGGGATATTTTAAAGGGTTAGTTCACCCAAAAATGAAAATTAAGTCATTAATTACTCACCCCCATGCTGTTCCAACCCCGTAAGACCTTCGTTCATCTTCGGAACACAAATAAAGATATTTTTGATTGAATCTGAGAGCTGGATCAGTCCTAGATAGACTGCCTAAGGGACTGGCTCTTGACGGCCCATAAAGTCATTAAAGAAAAGGTTTAAATATTCCATGTGCCTACAGCGGCTCAATTATAAGTTTATCAAGCGACGAGAATACTTTTTGTGCGAAAAAAACATAAATAACGACTTTATTCCACTATTCCATTACTTCCTTATGGGCGCATGCGCGAGAACTGAGACGAGGACGTTCTCCTTCGACTTGTTACCGGCTGCTCCGCTTAGGAGTTTTACCGCCACCTACCGTATAAGATGATGTGCTGATATAGCTGGAAGCGCAAAACTTTCTGTTTACAAGCAGAGGAAGATGCGCGCTGTACACACGCTTTTCAATTTGCGTATTTTCCGCACTATAAGGTGCACTTTAAAGTGCACTTTAAAGCCTTTAATATTCTCAAAACACGACAGTGTGCCTTATCAACATTTTATACGGTAGGTGGCGGTAAAACTCCTAAGCAGTGAGCAGCCGGTAACAAGAAGTGGTCGAATGAGAACGTCCTCGTCTCAGTTCTCGCGCATGCGCCCATAAGGAAGTAATGGAATAGTGGAATAAAGCCGTTATTTATGTTTTTTTTTCCCACAAAAAGTAGTTGATAAACTTATAATTGAGCCGCTGTAGGCACATGGAAAATTTAAACCTTTTCTTTAATGACTTTATGGGCCGTCAAGAGCCAGTCCCTTAGGAAGCCTATGGAAGAGTGATCCAGCTCTCAGATTCAATCAAAAATATCTTTATTTGTGTTCCGAAGATGAACAAAGGTCTTACGGGGTTGGTACAGCATGGGGGTGAGTAATTTATGACTTAATTTTCAATTTTTGGGTGAACTAACCCTTTAATTCCAAAGGCCAAGGGAACTTCATCAGGATGCACATTATCCTGGATCCATGACATAACTGGCCTTTAAAAATAAATGGGAATTCAACATAGCGGTGTCCTGACTTGTGCACCATGTATTTTAAGGAAGAACATTTATTTCTTTATGATACATTATTCATACACAAAGAAAAGTTTGGATTTTTCTTCATTTTTATAATTAAGGCATTAACCCTTTAGGCACCAGAGGTTTTTTTCCGTTCAAATTTTGACATCTTAATTTCAAAAGGCTATATCTTAAAAGTGAAAAAAGATAGATACTTTCTGTAAATTAGAGAAATATTAAGGATGACCCAAAGTTTATGTAGGGATTACATTTTTCCATCTAATTTGCATATTATGACGTCATATGGTGGCTTGGATTATACAATTTTCATGAAAAGTCACGTTTAAATGATAAAATACAGCACTTCTTTATTATATTGCACAATACTGAAGGCTCAGGTATATAGTAAGTAGTAAACAAACTGTGTAAATCATTACTAATAAATGGTAGAACAAACCATATGCATGTAGTAGTGGCCTTCTGTAGAGATTTCCCATTTACTACATACATCAGGCACTCTGATTCCATGTTTGGGGCATATATTATTCATATGACACACAAACACAAGTAGACAAGACCTGTTTTTATTTCAAAGATCACTCGCGACTGCAAGGCACAGATCATGAGCGATAATGAGATCATACGAGAAAGCGTGAGAGCGGCCAGATCTCACATCACTGTATACATATACGTATGTGTTCATGTATGCATGTAAATCTGTAACATAGTATGTCAGATTATATTAAAAAAAAATCTATGTAAAGGAAGTTGCCCTCTTTAAGATATATCAGGACTCCAAATATGGATTAATAAAACAAAAACAAATAAGTAGGGTCATATGAGGATAAGGTTATAATGTTTTGGCTTTGAAAATGATACAGGTATGATAAACAATCTCATGGTAGCATTTCCTACTAATTCTAATCGCAAAACAGGACAATCAAGAAAGATGAAATGTAACAATGAGAGTTTACTCACGTTAGTTGGGACGCCATCGTTCTTCTCACTGACGCATCCTTGCAGGCTAAAGGTCAAGTCATGACAACTAACCATGATCCTTCGTCCAAATCGCTCTTCGAACGGCTTCACGTCAGGCTCGATGCCTGAGAAATCCAATCTCTGAAAAGAAAAAGGACGATTGATTTTCATTAATACTTCAGACTGTCTTTCTAATAGCCGTTCACTGTGCAGACTGGACTAACCTGCATCTCCGGATCCAGGGTGAAGATCTTCTGTCGGCCCTCATTCCTGCTCATTTTATTCAGCTGCTCGGTTTCTCTGGCGTACTGGAGAGAACCAGACAGAAACACTTTACATTTGTAAAAGCTTATGAATAAATAAAAACAAAATTCATCAAATGTGTTATAAAGTATATTAAGCATTGTGCTCTGCTCAGCGCATTAAACTCAACTTAACCTTCCATTTACAGTATGATGAATAAACACGAAACAAAATCAAATGCGATTTTCAATATCTCTTTCTTGACTTTTTTTATTGGATTTTTTTGATTACAGCCGTTTGAAAAATACAACGAAGTGTTCACTTCAAACCACTCCAGTAGGGATTGTAATCCATTATTTTGTCAAGTACCTTCATTAGCTCTGGATGAAGACTCCGGCCAAAGCTCTCCGCAACATTTTCTGGTTTCCCCAGGCTGATGCTGTCCTCATCTGTCGGGATGATTGATGATGAACTGATTAATTCTACCGCACATGGGCTTTTTTTAGACACCAAGCAGAACAATTAAATCCTTCTTCAAAGGAGTAGTTCACTTTAAAAAAAAACTTTTGCTGATAATTTACTCACCCCCATGTCATCCAAGATGTCCATGTCATTCTTTCTTCAGTCGAAAAGAAATTAAGGTTTTTGATGAAAACATTCCAGGATTTTCTCCATATAATGGACTTCAATGGGAACCAAACGGTCCAATGTCCAAAAGACACTTTCAGTGCAAACTGCAAACTGTTCAAAGGGCTTTAAATGATTCCAGACGATGAATAAGGGTCTTATCAAGCGAAACGATCGCTCATTTTAAAAAATTAACAAAAAAGTTTAAGTTTTATAAGTTCAAATGCTCGCCTTGCTCTGTTCTGTGATGCGCGTTCGTGACTCTCCTGTTCAAACTCGTTTATCAAAATGAACAAATTTTTTTTCTGTGTCATTTGGTTCATTCAACGAATGAAATGAATAAGTTGACTCTGGAAAAGATTTGTTCATTTGTTCATTTCGAACGTGCGTCACAGAACAGCGCAAGGTTACCATTTGAACTTATAAAACTTAAACTTTCTTATTTATTTTTTAAATGAGCGATGGTTTCGCTTGATAAGACCCTTATTCTCATTTAAAGCCCTTTGAACAGTTTGCAGTTCGCACTGAAACTGTCTTTTGGACCTTGAACCGTTTGGTTCCCATTGAAGTCCATTATATGGAGAAAAATCCTGGAATGTTTTCACCAAAAACCTAAATTTCTTTTCGACTGAAGAAAGAATGACATGAACATCTTGGATGACATGGGGGTGAGTAAATAAATTATCAGCAAAAGTTTTTTTTAAAAGTGAACTACTCCTTTAATCCCGACTGACTGGTACACTTTTAAACCGTACACGTCCAAATCACACACAGTATTTGCTGATCAAGGTGTCTGATATTTTTGAAAGTCAAACAAGTTTCTATAAGCTCTGAGTCCATTGGAAGAGAAAGCAGTAACAGTAATTGTAATGTGTGCATGTGTCACTGTAAAACATGTCAAATCAGGGAAGCCAGATGGAGCTTTCTGGGGATTCAGATGCCCTCGTTTATTCAGAGAAGGTTCGCTGCTCCAAGACTTATCTCCACACTGAGGTGGAACATTTTTACATATACTGGCACTTTCCAAGAATAGGGTACAGCCTGATCTCATGTGTTATCCTATTAGATTTATTGTATAAACTATTATCTAACACAGGACATAAAATATCTGCCTCTCCCCTGGTGATTTTGGCCTAAATCCAGCAATTAAAATCTATCATGCCAGATAATAAACAAAAGTAATGGCTTCCCAAATCAGGACACGTGTATCATACGGTCTGTTAAACTTAGAGCAGCGGAAACCAGATGAACTGGAAAGCAGCATTTGATACTGAAGGCTGTTTGTTGTGTTGTTATAGTTATGTTTAATTCTAATGCTAACAGTTATAGTTTTCATATAATAACTGTGTCATTTCAATTCCAGAAATCTGAATTCTGCATATTAGTCACTCCATAAAATGAAGAAGTTACAAACTGAATGCATGTAATTGAAAGTTAATTTCATTTCCTCATGACCGTCACATGCAAGGTCTTAAAAACATTGGCCAAAGTTTATACCATAAGCACAGGGAGTTGTTTATCGAACAGGCCCTTCACGACTCCTCAACGTGAACAGAGCCTCCCTAACATTTCTCAAATTTGCCATCACAACAGAAATGTAAAACTCAGAGTAGAGAACATTGTGTCTCCTATAATAGAGCACTATTATTGTCATTATTATTACATATTCAGTGGTTCTTATTTTTGAATACAGTGAAAACATCGAGTTCAACAGGCTTTTAAAAGCCCCAAAATGAAAACAAAAGGAATGGGAACTATGCCGCTCTTCAGGAAGTAGCAGAGGCCAGAATTTCCCTACATTGCCCAAATGCTTGTTATTTGGTCATGTTGGAATAGTTTGAGTATTAACTTCATGAAGGAAGTGCTTTGTGTTCCAAGATGAAGTGAAAACACTGAGAACAGCCAATTAAAGACTGTTTATTGTTGATATTTTGTGAATGACATCATGTCTTTGATGATGATGATAATGATGCAATAAGTTGCATTACATCATCAAGGTCATGATGGTGGTCTCATGATAGAAAAGCTTAAAGGGATAAAAACCTGACTATTATTTTTTTTTAAGGTGGAACATTTTAAAGTGCCCCTATGATGCTATTTTAAAGTTTATTCATTTTGATTTGGATGTCTCCTTCTATAAGTTCACATGCATTCAAGGTCAAAAAGACTTTAATATTCTCATAATATACATGGCACATCACTCAATTCTCAATGAGTCTGAGAACGGTTAGTCTCTCTAAACCCATCCTTTTTGAGAGCCTACTCTGCTCTGATTGGTCAGATGGCTCAGTCTGTTGTGATTGGTCTACTCTGCTCTGATTGGTTAGATGGCCCAGTCTGTTGTGATTGGTCTACTCTGCTCTGATTGGTTCGATGGCCCAGTCTGTTGTGGTTGGTCAACTCTGCTCTGATTGGTCAGATGGCCCAGTCTGTTGTGATTGGTCTACTCTGCTCTGATTGGTCAGATGGCCCAGTCTGTTGTGATTGGTCTACTCTGCTCTGATTGGTTCGATGGCCCAGTCTGTTGTGATTGGTCTACTCTGCTCTGATTGGTTCGATGGCCCAGTCTGTTGTGATTGGTCAACTCTGCTCTGATTGGTTCGATGGCCCAGTCTGTTGTGATTGGTCAACTCTGCTCTGATTGGTCAGATGGCCCAGTCTGTTGTGATTGGTCAACTCTGCTCTGATTGGTCAGATGGCCCAGTCTGTTGTGATTGGTCTACTCTGCTCTGATTGGTCAGATGGCCCAGTCTGTTGTGATTGGTCTACTCTGCTCTGATTGGTTCGATGGCCCAGTCTGTTGTGATTGGTCTACTCTGCTCTGATTGGTTCGATGGCCCAGTCTGTTGTGATTGGTCAACTCTGCTCTGATTGGTTCGATGGCCCAGTCTGTTGTGATTGGTCTACTCTGCTCTGATTGGTTCGATGGCCCAGTCTGTTGTGATTGGTCAACTCTGCTCTGATTGGTCAGATGGCCCAGTCTGTTGTGATTGGTCAACTCTGCTCTGATTGGTCAGATTGCCCAGTCTGTTGTGGTTGGTCAACTCTGCTCTGATTGGTCAGATGGCCCAGTCTGTTGTGATTGGTCAACTCTGTTCTGATTGGTCAGATGGCTCAGTCCGTTGTGATTGGTCTACCCTGCTCTGATTGGTCAAATGGTCCACTCTGTTGTGATTGGTCTACTCTGCTCTGATTGGTTAGATGGCCCAGTCTGTTGTGATTGGTCTACTCTGCTCTGATTAGTCAGATGGCTCAGTCTGTTGTGATTGGTCTACTCTGCTCTGATTGGTCAGATGGCCCAGTCTGTTGTGATTGGTCTACTCTGCTCTGATTAGTCAGATGGCTCAGTCTGTTGTGATTGGTCTACTCTGCTCTGATTGGTCAGATGGCTCAGTCTGTTGTGATTGGTCTACTCTGCTCTGATTGGTCAGATGGCTCAGTCTGTTGTGATTGGTCTACTACTTACAGAGCATGTCAGGAACAAAACGCCCACTACCATATCTGAATTACAGTGTGTGTGTGTGTGTGTATGTGTTACTTACCCAGAGAACCTTCAGAAGGTTCTGACCCGTTCCTCCTGTCCTCCATCGTGCTCTGTAAGGCCTGTTTCAGTGTGCTCACCCACTCCTCCATCTCGGCCTCGCTGTCGGCCGCCAGATAGTGACTGTTGCGCTCCTGCATCTTCAGCTCAAAACTGTGGCGCCGCATCTTGGAGCACTGCTAGAAATAATGCTGTGTTAGTCACTGGAGGAATTTAATGGTGTCACATTAAGAGCTATTTGCGGTTGTAAGTAATAGTAATGGGCATTCAGCAAGGAAGATTCCTCCGTCGTGCTACTGATATTACACCCCAGCCTGAGGGCTGCTAACATGCTGTGGGTAAACTTCCTGAGAAACGTTTCAAACCAAGTTCAGACATTTGCTTCTGAAGATAATTGGGACAAAATAAGTTCAAATTAAAACGAAACTTAACAGGCAATAAGCGTTTTGATAATAATTACAATTGTCTCAGTAATTATAATAAACTTTTTAACAATAATAATATTTCATCAATTGTTGTACGCCTCATTTCTAAGTCACTTTGGATTAAAAAGAAAGTCTGCTAATAAATACAAACTATATATTTACATTTTACAATTTATAATGCTAAAAATGTAGCATGTACCGTCACTACATCTATACAGGAGTCCAGATAGATGGAGCCTTTTGATTCTTTGTAGTTTTTCTCATCTTTGTATGAATTCAGTATGTATGAGCCATCAGGGAGTTGAGACAGGTAGAAATACCTCCTCTTGAACACCTGTGGAGGGGAAAAAAATGTAAATGTGTGAAAAATGGAGGTAGTCTAGTGAAAATAAATGGAAATAAACTAAGTAGCATTTAAACTGGCTTCACTCTCACACCACTATTAAAACGTTTGGAATTGGTAAGATTTTTAGAGATCAAGGCTGCATTTATTTGATCAAAAAAAACATCGTTAATCCAGTCTTCAGTCACATGATCCATCAGAAAATCCATCTGATTTGCTGCTCAGTGACTTTTTTTCAGAGTTCAACCCCATAGAAAATGTATTTTAGTGATGCCCCGAAAAAATCACTGCTCTAGAGGAGATCTGCATGGAGGAATGGGCTAAAATACCAGCTACAGTGTGTGCAAACCTGGGGAAGACTTACAGGAAACCTTTGCCAACAAAGGTTATGTCACAAAGAATTGAGTTGAACTACCTATGATGAAAATTACAGACCTCTCTCATCATTCTAAGTTGGAGAACTTGCACAATCAATGGCTGACTAAATACTTTTTGACCCCACTGTAAATAACTGGCATTTTGCACAGTACTGTATAAATATCCTTTTGTATGCACAGAAGTGTGTTTGCGCATCAACATCAGTGCGTGTAATTGATGTTTCTGAGAAAACAAGGCCTTATAGTTCCTCAAACTGTATTGATCAGCAGATGTACAGTATACTAAGCAACAACGACTGCAACAGCTCTACTGATGTCTTTTAGAGAAGGTGTGCCGATGACTCCACGAACCTTCATCGAGACAGACAGACTGTTGTTGAAGTTGGCCTTCAGGAGCCAGCCCTGCTTCATTACTCCTCCTCTCTGAGAGCAAAGAGATGACGAGTCCTGAAACACACACACACACGGAGTAAGAACTGATGAAGCAGATAGACTCAAAAATCAATGGAAGTCTATGAGCGCTATCTATCTGCCTTGCATTTACAAACCTTTATGCAAATAAGTTACTTATCCCTCGCATAATAACTCGAAATCACACCACACATTAACATGATACAACAATCATGCAAAATACAGCTTAAAGATGCTTTGAATCAAATGTGTGTGTGCGCACAATAATTTAATTAAAGTGGCCTGGCGTCATTTATGAATGTGCTTTTCTCTAGCTGTCCACTGTAATATAATTGTCCGAATGCCCTTCTCCTCTCTCTTCCCTCCAGCATTTCTCATTCCCTCCCTCTCTCTCTCTGCTCATAACAGCCCCACTGAGACTGATCAATTGCTTGCACCCTGTTCTTCCTTATGAGTCACTCAGCTAATTGATTAAATTAAATGGACATGACAGAGCCAACATGACATACTGTCCCCATACACTGGCAGAGAGTTCAAAAGTATAGGTAAGATTTTGTAATGTTTTAGAAAGAAGTCTCTTCTGCTCACCAAGGCTGCATTTATTTGATCGAAAATACAATAAAAACAGTAATATTGTGAAATATCATAAATAAAAATTATAATTTAAAATGTAATTTATTCCTGTGATCAAAGCTGAATTTTCAGCATCATTACTCCAGTCTTTAGAGTCAAATGATCCTTCAGTAATCATTCTGATGATTTTATGCTCAAGAAACGTTTCTGATTATTATCAATGTTTGCTGCTTAATATAATTGTGGAAATGGTCATACATATTTCAGGGTTTCTGCAGGTTTCACAAAGTCAAATTTAGGACTTTTTAAGACCTTTTTAAGACCATTATGAATGAAATTTGAGACCTATATATATATATATATATATATATATATATATATACAGTATATATATATATATATACAGTATATATATATATATATATATGAAGAGTTCAGATGCAAAAGCCTCTAAGTGTCATTTGAAATTTTCTTCTAGAATGATCATTTTTATCAAGCTTGTATATTTAAGTTCAGTAATTTCACTTAAATGGCAATGATAATTACCTATTAATTGTTATTTAAGTGAAATTACTGAACTTAAATATACAAGTTTGATAAAAATCATCATTAAAGAAGAAAATTTCAAATGGCATTCAGAGGCTTTTGCATCTGAACTCTTCATACTGTATATATATATATACATATATATATATATATATGTAACGTACAAAGGAAACGCAGAGTCTCAACATTATAATTTAATTTATTTAAACTGAACATTCGTCGAAAAACAGCACGAATGATCCCGTGATTTTGGAAATTAGTTCTGTTTCTGTTTTTATAAAATCCCCTATTCCAAAGTGCGTAATGTAGGCCTTTTTATCTTTCCCGCACATGAAGGATTGAGTGATGTCAGAGTCCAGAAACATATTTTGAAACAATGTAGGACTGGTATCTTGTCACTGTGTGGAGAAACCAGAGCACAATAACACGAAACTCAAAACTGATTGGCTGTTGCATGTTGGTCTATTTTGTAGTCGCAATACAGTGAATTATATTTGAACTAGCAAAATAGGGAACTACAACCATTTCAATGAAAGTTTCACTGAGATTAACATGGACGTAGGAAAATTAAGATCCGTTTAAAATGAATTAAGACCTAGAACATAATACTTCAGCAAATTTAAGACTTTTTAAGGCCTTTTAGAAATTTTAGACATTTTTAGACTTTTTAAGACCCCACGGAAACCCTGATATTTATTTGATGAATAAAGTAAAAAAAAAAAAACAGCATTTATTTGACATCAATCTTTTGTAGCATTATCAGTCGAATTAATAATACATATTCATTTCTTTTAAAAAATCTTACCGGCTCCAAACTTTTTAAACGTTAGTATAAATATTAGGGCTGTCAAACGATTAATCGCATCCAAAAATAAAAGTTTGTGTTTATATATTATATGTGGGTGCACTGTGTATAATTATTTTATATATATAAATATATTTAAGAAAAAAAATATTTATATATAAAAAATATTTATATTTCTATATAATATAAATTATATATAAATCTACAGTATATACAGTAAACATAAAAATATTTCTTAAATATATACAAGCATGTGTGTGTGTATTTATATAAATAAAATAATTATAATTATACACAGTGCACCCACATATATTATGTAAACACAAACTTTTATTTTGGATGCGATTAATCGCGATTTAATATGATTCATATTCATTGTTGATCTAAGGATGGAGTCGTGTAAATACACCAATCTTTGAGGTATGGGATGTAAATGAACATTATTTTATGAAATATTGTATGTGTTCTGCAGAAGCTAGGAATGCCAACAGGTTTTGAATGACATATGGGTGAGTGTATTTTAATTTTGCAACTGAACGAGATACTGATTTATTTTCTCATATCATGGCCTCATTATTGTGCAAGTATTGGCATAAAAGTTATTTTCACAACAACACATTAAACAGTAAGACTATCCATGTCTAAACATGTACATACACACAGATTTAGACGCACATGCATGCACACACACAGGGTGGAGAAGCAATCTTTTTTGCCCTGTAATCACCATTCCTTACATCTAATTTGATCAAGATCTGCTGGACACTTTAGTGTGTGTCTATTAATAGACCACGAGGGTCAGGTTGCATGTAATGGGCCGTCTGGCCTTCATCTCTACATCTGATTATACGACCTCACGGAAGCATCACAACATTTACAGTGCTGTCCGAAGGAGAAGGACAATATCTATAATGTTAATAAGAGGTGTAGTACAGTAACACACTACTGATGTGTCTGAGTGCTACTTCTGAGTAGTCAGAAGTAAATGCAATAATTGATCATAAAAACACAATAAATGTGTGACTTTTAAACCTCAAAGCA
>NW_024121876.1:21705767-21770767 GCF_016745375.1 Pimephales promelas | reverse complement strand
TTATGCCATTGTTCGTTTCACTGTGTATGATGAAGTGCTGAAGAAGATCCGGAGCTGGGATTCAGATATAGTAATGAGCGTTTGGTTTCCGACACGCGTTGCAAGCAGTAAACCAATCACAACAGACTGGGCTATCTGACCAATCAGAGCAGAGTAGACGAATCACAACAGACTGGGCCATCTGACCAATAAGAGCAGAGTAAACCAATCACAACAGACTGGGCCATCTGACCAATCAGATCAGAGTAGACCAATCACAACAGACTGGGCCATCTGACCAATCAGAACAGAGTAGACCAATTACAACAGACTGGGCCATCTGACCAATCAGAGCAGAGTAGACCAATCACAACAGACTGGGGGGTCTGACCAATCAGAGCAGAGTAGACCAATCACAACAGACTGGGCCATCTGACCAATCAGAGCAGAATAGACCAATCACAACAGACTGGGCCATCTGACCAATCAGAGCAGAATAGACCAATCACAACAGACTTGACCATCTGACCAATCAGAGCAGAGTAGACCAATCAGAACAGACTGGGCCATCTGACCAATCAGAGCAGAGTAGACCAATCACAACAGACTGGGCCATCTGACCAATCAGAGCAGAGTTGACCAATCACAACAGACTGGGCCATCTGACCAATCAGAGCAGAATAGACCAATCACAACAGACTTGACCATCTGACCAATCAGAGCAGAGTAGACCAATCAGAACAGACTGGGCCATCTGACCAATCAGAGCAGAGTAGACCAATCACAACAGACTGGGCCATCTGACCAATTAGAGCAGAGTAGACCAATCACAACAGACTGGGCCATCTGACCAATCAGAGCAGAGTAGACCAATCACAACAGACTGGGCCATCTGACCAATTAGAGCAGAGTAGACCAATCACAACAGACTGGGCCATCTGACCAATCAGAGCAGAGTAGACCAATCACAACAGACTGGGCCATCTGACATCTCCGCATTTTATTACAAAATAAATAACTGTTTTCTATTTGAACATATTTTAAAAAGTAATTTATTTATGGCAGCATCATTACTCGAGCCTCCAGTCACATGTTCCTTCAGAAATCATTCAAACTTATTAATATAATCAATGTTGAAATCATTATATTCATAATCATTTTGTGGTAAGTTCAGAATTCTTTGAAACTTGAAAACAGCATTTATTAAAAACATAAACATTTAAAGTCATAACTGTCACTTCTAATCCATGTAATGCAACCTTGCTAAATAAAAGTAGGCCTATTGAACTTTTGAACAGAAGTGTATATTTAAATTGCACTATACTATGTTTTGCTTTCATTAATTGTCTAGCTTGAGAAACAACAGCACAAATAAAGACAAAAACAGCCATGCATCAAATACAATCTCTTATAATACACATAAATGCTTCCTGTGTTTCTAAAGCACATACACAAGAGCTGACAACCAATGTGTGTGTATGAGCAGCAACTTCCTGTCATGTGTCATCCCACATAGAGGCAAAAAACCACAGCCAGTCCAGCTGCTACTGCAACAGAGCATGAGTTACAGCAAAGTCTAAACTTCACTCTCTCTAAACGGCCCTTCCAACCAACTTCCCCAATGGGAATGCTTGCATATTCCCCAATCCAAGTCCTGTCTCTCGCTGCAAGCCAAGCGTTGCATTCCCAGGGCCAAGGTTAAGCTACCTTATCGTGGTAGGACTAGCTTCTTAATGCCAAAAATAGCCCAACCTCTGCAAAAACAACCACATGGCCTCAGATCACTTAAAAAATGGCTTTCAACGTCAACCCTGTTGAGGTCATAGAGGAACTGAAGAAGAAGAATCACAGGCCATCAAACCACAGGCTGAGGTAAAAGGAAATATGAGCCAGTTTACCGCTCACGAGCTCATGGGCGTTGGCGCCACGCGCGTTTCAGTCATGTTATTTCCGTATGCAAGAACTCAAAAAGCAAATGTAAAGGGCGACACAGTGGGCGACGTGAATCTGCCTTGAGCCCGTGTTCTGGGTGGTTAATGTACCCTCCAGATGTGAGGCTTTGGCTCGGCAGACAACAGCTGATGTGTGTAAACTTCACTTCTGGAACCATCGATGGGTTTTTTGGGGTAAATGCTTGAAGGGGAACACGAGCTCAAGATATTTTCACGTTTTATTCCACCATATAAAACACACCAGTAATACTCTCTTATTGTGATTTTTTTAAAAGCTTTTACTTGTCAAAGGTAAACTCATCTACACACTAGTTTGCTTTCACAGCCTCGTGTTTATAATCGCACTCTTGCAAACTATTTTAACTCAAATTTTCAGGGAAAATGTTTTTAAGCATAGACTGAAGAGTCATCGGAAGCTTAGTGATGGTGATGTTGAAGTCATGCGACAGTGGTGTAGTTTGTTAACAGCCTACGTTTAGCTTTTGACTAGCCTGGATGCCAGCCCGAACTCCGCCCACAACATTTTTTGGTCGGGAAGTTCGGTCTGGACTCGATCCATTGAGGAGTAATTATGATCAGACAAGAAACGTTCGGGCCAATCAAATTGCCAGGGCGGGCTTTATACGATGATGGACAGATGATCTGCAGGGACGTAATCATCACGTTATCAAAGAGCGCTAACTGTTTTCCCTCAGAGATGACTGCAGCTGGAGAATTGAGATGTATAGATTCCACTGTCGCGTCTTTTGTAAAATAAATCGACAGCGCATTCATTTTAATAGACAAACAGAGAACTGCAATCAAGGCATTTGTCGATCGGAAAGATATTTTTGGCGTCCTTCCAACATGATTCGGGAAAAGTGTAACTTATCAGCTGGCTCTGACGGTCGCTAAGAAGATGGGACGTAATGAAAAGCCAGCGGTCGCTGTGGTTTCTCCTTTGGCCGCACTCATGGAGAAGTAAGTAAAAGAAGCAACACTCGTTATTTAATTTCTAAAATAAGTAAGTTCTGTAGTTGAAAACTGCGCTATGCAAAGGAGTTGACTTGAGTTGCTCTGATTGGTTGTAGGTCTACCGACTATCCAATTGAGTGCAGAGGGGTTTTTTTCTCCTAGTTCGGTTACGACACGCCTCATAATCAAAACCCTACGGAGGAGTTTCAGACTCATATTCTCACTAGAATATGAGTATGACGAAGTCAGGCTAGCTTTTGACTTCTGTCGATTGCATTTACGCTTTTATCAAAAAGTCAAAGGAAAATCCTATTGGCTTCTTTCAAGGCAGGGCGATGCAAACTTTCAGGTTGACCTACCGAAATATGTCACTCTATTTGCTAGTGTTCTCCAAAGTGTTACTCATACACATTTTTTTTTTTTTACACATCACGATTTTTTTGTCTGTTACGATAGTCACTGTGTCAGATTACACGATTTTGACTCCTAAAATCTTGTTGTGTCGTCAGACTACACGTTGCTTCCTGACCAGTCATCACATGCCGTCTTTAAAGGTGCGCGTGATGTCATCGAGAAGGCGAAACTAGTAGAGTGACTTCCGGAAACGAACGTAAACAAACAATGGATGAAGCGGTGAGTGTTGTATTGGCTGTCCTGTGTTCAGAAAAAAAGTTAAAAAAGAAAGAAAACCCGACAATGGACACGTTCCTGGATTGCTCTGGGCTGTCAATCCTCCAAAGAGAACTTGAGGTAAAATATTGTTTTCTTATATATTTTTACTGTTAGTTTTAACGTTAGCACCATCGTCTCTCTTTGGTTTCGCCATTTTTGAAAGTTGTGTACAGAAAAGATTCTGTGCTCCTATTGGTCAACCTCATACATGTGACGGAACCGTCGTGGACAACCGTTAAAAAAATAAACATGCTAGTCTTTTTGTCGTGAAGCATCGTAGGTTGTCGCCCACTATGACACACTATACGAGATGATACGATCGAATCTTGCGTCCCGACGCCCGTTGTCGTTTACGAATCCCCACGACACCCTACGTCAAATGGATCATGCCAAAATCAGGCTAAAATCATGTAATCTAGGCATAAAATGTAGCCTAGTCATTCTCTTTCTGTAAAACAGTGCAACTGCACTACAGATTTTTGTCCAATCGAACTCTCTCTTGAATTACAATGCCCCGCCCCCTTGTACGACCTGAAACGAGTAATCATGATCACGGCTCTGACATACATAACTAACAACATATTCCCTATTTCAGAAAATAATGGAAGAAATAAGGAAACTTCCGATGAGAAATACGTCAACAAAAATAAAACTCTGCTCTGTTATCAATTCCATTGGGTTTTACGTGGAACAATGAGCGGCGATAATCACTTCTTTCACTTCTTGTGTCATCGTTTTGGTTGAATTTGTTCAGATGCAGTGTGCAAAAGAGGCACAAAAAGGGGAAAGATGAAACAAACACTTTATTCAGCACATGCAGAGGACACAGGAAGCACCGCTGAGCAGCCGGAGGGTATTCTCATGGGAAACACAAGGGCTTTGCAATCTCCATAGAGTGCCATTTGTTGTCTGTCTCCCTGGAAACCACAATCAAACTGACAATGATGACATGATAGGCTCATACAGCTCTGGTGGAAAAATCACAGTCTCGTGACATGTGTCTGGCTGAACATATCATTTCTGAGCATAGCTGATGCCTCAAATGAATGGTGCAGCAATCTATATCCTAGAAAAACATTAGTGACACATATCTGTTCTCAACATCTGATCATTTATTTCTCAATTTGTAAAGAAAAAGAGAGCATGGACCATTCTTGGACTGGTGCATGAGCACATGTCTCTTTTTTACACAAAGGCATAAGGATGATCCATGTGGTTCCAGTCAGGATCACCTATACCGGCCTTTTCGTGGAAGTACAACCCTATTTTCTCATTTAAATCAATGCATATCTCAGTATGTACATGGCGCTAACGTCTATGTGATGTGTTAGACAGATGTTGAAGCTGTGCTGCGGTGCGGTTATTGCCCTGAAGGCACGAGACGTAATGCTTCTTGCCTCAGCAGTCTGGCACGTGTTTCAATAATAATTACAAACGCCGTTTGCACACAAAAAAACGACTATAAGCGATACCTGACAGCTTATCTGCATATACGAAGTTAAATAATAAACTAGGACTGTTTTACACTCTAGTGAACTGCCTGCCATGCACGCGCCTGTGATGTCCAAAACGCCGCCTACATAGGAAGCTCACTACGTTTTGAGACACAGCCCACAGAGAGAGAGAGACTAGTCTCTTGAGTTACTAACCACAGCAATGGACGTCCTCACCGCCTCCGACACACTTTGTCTGAGCTCCGCAGCCGTCCCAGGCTTGCTCAACCTTTTTGTGAATTTTCGTACTTCGGACATTTTCTCCTTCTTTAGTTTGAATGTAATTCCATCAGCGTCTTCGTTGCGGAAAGCGACATCGCGGCACGTCAATCTGCGCGTCTGACAGAGATGCGGATGCGGGAGGGGCGGGGCCTCATGGACCAGCGTTAGCTCCGCCCACCGCGACGGGTTGGCTGATCCCTGTTTTAGATGTATTTAGGGCCCAAGCCCTGAAAGGGCGAAGGCCCTATTGTTTTCCTTAGGATTATTATTATTATTATTATTATTATTATTATTTATACGACTATTCGGGCACTTTTGGGGCCCTTAACATGCTCAAAAACTCTTGAAACTTAGCACACGGGTCAGAACCCGCGGCCATCAGGGCCGGGCTGAAGATGGTACCCGGGCGTGGCAGGGGGGCTAGACAGCGCCCCCTGGAACGGGGTCCGAAAACTTGGTCCATAAATCAAACACGCTTGCATGTAATAATATGAAACTCGGTGCACATATAGATCTCATCGTTCATATATACCTCAAACTATTACTTTTTACCCCAGCCCAACAGGAAGTCGGTTATTTAGGGTTGTTCATAAAACACTCGCAATGGAATTTGAAGTACTACTCCTAGAGAATTCAAACTCACGGCACGAAACTCGGTCAGCATGAAGTCAAGGCATTGACGATGAAAGTTTGCGAGGGGATTTTTGATATCTCGAACGGTTTGGCCGTGGCGAGGAAACGAAATTATGGCGAGAAACGTGAAACAGGAAGTGTGTTATAACTTCAGCATACATTAACTGATCTTGATGAAACTTCAGCAGTATGTTTGCTGTAAGAGGACGATCACATGGATGTGACTATTGTGAGTCAGAGTTATAGCGCCACCAACTGGCAGCAGGAAGTGTGTCACTTTCAAAATGCTTTGAACTCACCCTTTTATTTTTAACCGATGTGCTTCAAACTTAATCTGTATAATGTAAATACATAGCAGATGAAGACCTGTGAATGGATTCTTGATATCTTTGATACTGTTGCCGTGGCAACGCATCAAACTTTAAAATTCTTTTTTTTTATGATTTTGAGACTCTTAGCGGCTTTTGGGGCCCTTAACGGGTTTGAAAACTCTTGAAACTTTGCACACAGGTCAGATCCCACAGCCATCAGAGCCGGGCTGAAGATGGTACCTGGGTGTGGCAGGGGGGCTAGACAGCGCCCCCTGGAACGGGGTCCGAACACTTGGTCCATAAATCAAACACGCTTGCATGTAATAATATGAAACTCGGTACACATGTTGATCTCATCGTTTCATCTATACCTCACGCTCTTACTTTTTACCCCAGCCAAACAGGAAGTCGGCTATTGAGGTTTGTTTGTAAAACGCTCGCAATGGAATGTGCAATACTCCTCCTAGAAAATTCAAACACACGGCACGAAACTCGGTCAGCATGAAGTCAAGGCATTGAGGATGAAAGTTTGCGAGGGGATTTTTGATATCTCGAACGGTTTGGCCGTGGCGAGGAAACAAAATTATGGCGAGAAACGTGAAACAGGAAGTGTGTTATAACTTCAGCATACATTAACTGATCTGGATGAAACTTCAGCAGTGTGTTCACTGTAAGAGGCTGATTACATGGATGTGACTATTGTGAGTCAAAGTTATAGTGCCACCAACTGGCAGCAGGAAGTGTGTCACTTTCAAAATGCTTTGATATCACCCTCTTATTTTTAACCGATTTGCTTCAAACTTCATCTGTATAATGTAAAAATACAGCAGATGTAGACCTGTGAATGGATTCTTGATATCTTTGATACTGTTGCTGTGGCAACAAATCAAACTTTAACATTCTTTTTTGATACTTTTGGGACTCTTAGCATGCTTGAAATTGCTTGAAACAGATAGATACAGATAGCTCGACAGATACATCACATTTATTAGCCAGTAGGCATGTGCAACTTTGGCAAAAGATTAAAGTAATGTCAAAAAAGTAAACAGTAAACACTAAAAGCCTCATATCTTCTAAAAATGTAATTATACATCATTTGTTTCTAAATTAAATTATACAAATATTATAATTAAACCAGTTTTTCCCTTTTTTCATTTAAGAATTATGTTTACGTTCAAAAACAGCCAGAATGGTTTTAAAATTCAGAAGAAGAAAAAATAATCTGAGTCATACGTAGTGCTATACTGCCCTCTTGTGTTCAATATCAGGTAGGCCTATTGTGTATATTCCCACCGGTTAATCAACGTGTGACTCCGCTGGGACTCGGGAACTTTTAAATCGCTTACTTAAAACCGAAAGTCAAAATACAGATATCCGCACAAGACATTAATGTTGTGGAGTAGAGCAAGCATTTTAAATAAATTCCTATTAAGTAACTAAACAGAATGAACGTTCACTCTGTTCTGCTGGTTCCTCGCTGTTGGCGCGCACAGTTATGAATGCTTGTGCAGCCATGAGTTTTAGTTTAATTTTAAAATTAGCGCAATTTCGGGATTTGTATTATTTGAATTTATTTTTAAAAAACACAATGTTGAGTTTTATTGTAACACTGTTTAATCGCGCCCACGGTTATATTTTGTATATTATATATAATTATAATGTATTTCTGTATAAAATAATACTACAATAAAAAACACATTTGTGACCGACCTGATCCAGCAAAATTAGTCACAGTGACCCAAATTTAAAAATTGAGATTTTGATATTAATGGAAAGAGGACACTGTAAGCTTTCAAATGATACCTTGGTCATACCTTGAATGGTTGTAACGATATACAGATTTGAATTCTGGTCGTCTGCCCTTTTTTTTCCAATTGAAAACCTAAGAAAATCGCTTTTAAAGTTTTTTTGCCCGTTTTTTTTTTTTTTTTTTTTGATATCTTTCAAAATCCATAGCATTTTAAGGGATAAACTATTTATTTTATATAGCTTAATTTGACCAAATAGATTAACATATATAAATGCAATTTAACGAGGCTGAAACTCAACTTATTTTTAATTTTTTTGAAATAAATAATTAAAAAGTCACTTTTACAAAAATGTTCTAAAATCAGAAAGATTAAAGAGGAGTCAGAGAGAAATTCAGTTTTCATACGGATTAGCCCACATAAGCAGAGAGCAGTCTGTTTTCTTTCATTTTGAATGGTTGTGTTTAAAAGTAGACATTTCAATATATATGTCTGTGACGATACCTTATACGCTGACTTTCGGTTCATGAGACAAGCTTCAGTTCACGTGCCGCGCGTCTCCGCGTCGTGATTAGGCCTAGCCTATTGTCTGCAATTTATTTCTTATTATTAAATCCTAGTAATTGGTTGATGAAACATTGATTTAAATTAAGATAATTATTTTAAAACGAAATTTACTTTAAAGAAAGGCTTTGTGCTTGCATGTTTAAGCTATGTGAAAGTTTTAGTGCTGCTTCCAGAGAACGGTCACGTTCGGATTGTTTTTCCTCATAAATGCGAACACGGAAAATAAAATAAAGATTTTATGTTCTGGAGAGAGTCAACCCTTCTTCATCGGGTGAGTATTACTTTTGGTTTGTGCAGTGTGGTTCACATAGGCCAATTTATTAAAATATTTAATTATCTGGGAATTGGATCTCCTCCATAATGCTGAAATTGCCCAATTTTAAAAAAAAAAAGTAATAATTTAAGTTTTGTGGTGTAAGTCTACGTATTTTATAATGTTAACTTCGAATAATACTAATAGTAATTTAAAGATGTTGTAGCTAGCATTGGGTCTGGACGTGAAGGATAACTTCGGGAGTTGAAGGGACGTGTCGGTGTCGTGATTCTGTCTTCTCACACCGCGACACAGGTTCGTGGATCTGAGTGTCGCGATCGTTACAGCCTTACATAGGCTATATTCTTCTTGCAGATAAATATACTCACGCAGTTTAGGTTAGAAGCCTCCAGTGAGTTCAACGTTTCAGGGGATACCCGGGAAATGCTCAGAGGTGACGAGGGGAGTTGAGAAGAGCAATGTTTATTTCAGCGAATTTAAAGCTTTGACAACTTTAATCGTTATTTAAATACCTTTACTCAATTATCTCGACTACGAAACCCTGTGAGATTATTTTTGAATGTCTGTTCTTTGAAATTTTGAATTTTTTTTTTTTTTTTTTTTTTTATTTCATGGTTTTTCCACATAATCGGCCCATATCTTAAAATGGAAGGTTGAAACTTCCGACTCATTTCGCCAGAGCGGGTCACATTTGATTTTTATTTTTTAAACAATGTAATGTGTAACCTAAAAATAAACAGATTATTTGATAAATGGTATATTTAAATCTGCATATTGTAGCCTAATATCTGCAGGGCAGCCTAGTCTTAATAAATGTATGCTTCATTTTTCATTAGTAAATTTGATCAATAAATTCAATAATTTAGAATAATAAGACACTATAGGGCTGTTACCCTAGGTAAGGCTGATCAAATTAAATCGGTTACACAATAATGTTACGAGATTGGTTTAACAGGAGTCAATTAAAAATCGCTGTAAAGAACGATACTTTTAAACATAACCCTAAATCACCATAAGGTGTCGCCAGATGACCGTCTTAATGAACGAGTCATGGATTCAAAATGCTGAATCATTCAGTAATGAGAAAACACATTGCTTTGAGATGCGCGATGGGTCGCTGTGATCTTTGTTTAACTATTTTCTCTGCTGAAACAGAAAAAAGTCAATATTGCATCTAAAAAGTCAATATTGCATATAAAATGTAAGTGACTTGACTTGTGTGTGTGACTATGTTTGTTGTAGTGATAAGAGTTGCACCCTTGTTAAAGTTTAAGGCCTTGTGTTTTTGGATATATATCTTTCTTTCTTTTTTTTTTCTTTTTTTACAAAATATGCATATAACCCATATATTTTAGATTTATTATTTGCTTTAAATTAAATTAAGATTGTATTTTTGGTAATTGAACCTGAATGAATTTAAAAATGAATGTGCTATATTTCAGATCATATATTTGTTTTTCTTAAAATTTGAACTAACTTTATTCTCAGCTGAATTATAAATATTTTATTTCTGTATGAATTAAAAACACATTTGATTTTTCTTTTTTAATCAATGTAGAATGTGTAACTGAAATATAAACAGATTAGGGCTCTGTTCGAGGACAAGTAACTAAAACCAATGCGACATGATGAATGTTTGTTTCCCAAACCATCTCAGAGTAACAGCTTACTTTTCTTTCTTACTATATTCTTTCTTACTATAAACTGTGCTGTAGAGCTTGCATCAGTCAAAGCAGGGTTACATTTTGCATGTCGTGCACAATAAACCTAAAGGCACCAGGGTGGCGGTGCCACTGGCTTCATATATATATGTATATATACAGTATATATATATATATATATATATATATATATATATATAGCTGTGATCCGCGATAGCTGTGGATCTTTGAAACTGTTGCCGTGGCGACGCATCAAACTTTACCCTTCTTTTAGGATGCTTTTAGGATGCTTTTGAGACCCTTAGCATGCTTCAAATTGTATGAAACTCGACAGACACAACACATTTATTAGCCAGTAGACATGTGCAAAGTTTCAGAAACGGGCGTGGTGAGGGCTCAGTAGCGCCACCTTTTGACAAAAGTGGGGTTGTTAGTTTTAACTAGAGTTACAAAATTGGTATGTATATTGTACTCCTCGAGCCGGACAACTTTCTAATTGACACTCATTAGCTAGGACCCACAGAAAGTCAGATATGTTTGTTTGAATGTAGAGAAAATCTCAGAATTTTGCCAGTCTCTCAGTGTCCCTCTGTGTGAGTGAGAGGAGGGGCGCCTGTCAGATTAATTTTAACCCTTTATTTGCTGTGTGCGACTTCTCTGGCATTTTCGGGGGCCTTAACATCCTCGAAAACTCTTGAAACTTTGCACACGGGTCAGAACCCATGGCCATCAGGGCCGGGCTAAAGCTGGTAACCGGGCGTGGCAGGGCGGCTCGACAGCGCCCCCTGGACTGGGATTCGAACATTTGTCCATAAATCAAACACACTTGCATGAATTAATATGAAACTCGGTACAATTATAGATCACATCAGGCCAAACAACTTTCGTGCTCTAAGTTTTATGACAGTTCAAATGGAAGTTATTTATGAATTATGAATTATGGGTTGTTTGAATAATTGTCCTAGGAGAAATACATCAAATTACAACGCATGTGTTTACCAATCACAACCAAACTCGGTGTGCATGAAGTCAAGACATTGAGGATGCTCAATTCCGGACGGATTTTTGTTATCTCGAACGGTCTGGCCGTAGCGAGGAAATGAATTTTATGACTAAAAAAGGACACATAAAGTGTGTTATAACTTTGCTCAATTTACCTACAGTTACAAAACTTACCACGTATATTGTTCTCGTCAAGCCGATCAACTTTCCAATTTAAAGTAATTCGCTCTGAGCAACAGAAAGTCAGATATTGTAGTTTGAATGGATTTATTTCCCCTGCGATTCTCTCTCTCTCTCTCTCTCTCTCTGTGGTGTCTGTGTGTGTGTGTGTGTGTGTGGTGGGTGGGTGGGTGGTGTGTGGTGTGTCTGTGTGGGGAGGGGAGGGCTGTTGTCTGTGTTTATGTGTGTGTGTGTGGCTGGCTGCGATTTTTCCTACAAGTCCTTGTCTCTAAGTCCTTGTCTTTTTGCATAACAATTTTGCATAACAATATTTTTAAATGACAAAATAGGCATATAACCCCCATCTTTTAAATGTATAGTTTTCTTTAAATAAAAGTAAGATTGTATTTGTAATTGAAGTTGAATGAATTTAAAATTCATGTGCTATATTTCAATATATTTGTTTTCCTTAAGATTTTAAAACACTAACTTCATTCTTATCTGAATTACAAATATTTGTTTCTGTATAAAATAATACTCTGACTAAAAACACATTTGATGTTTTTTTTTTGGGGGGGGGATTTTTATTTACATGTATTTATGTGTGTGTGGTGTGTGTGTGTGTGTGTGTGTGTGTATAAAGTGCAGGGTTTTTTTTAGATAAAGTAGAATTTCTATAACTATGTGTTGAACTAATAAATCACTCTTGTGTGTGTTAAACACAATCTACTTAATACAGACAACTTCATTATAAAGATAAATAACAAATCCAAAAAATATATGATTATAATCTATGACAAAAAAAGCCATTACAAACTATATTAATGGAAAATACACATTGCTCTTTGTATTGTTGTAAAATATTCATGAAAAACAAGATAACAAAAATCAAAAAGATAAATTATTTTAGATATAGCCATGTTTTAAATGTATAGCAGAGATGTTAATTGAGGCAGCAACATACAAACTTTCTAGAACAACATGGACCTGAATAGCTGTTTTTTATGGAGGACAGTGAAGAGGAAGAGGGTGCAAATCAAACAGCTCATTCTCAGACTACACAGCAAACAGCTTAAGTTTTTAGTGCTTTGTTTGAGGTTTTGAGTGCTCTGTCCTATCTATTATCAACATATAATAGATGGAACAGAACAAGAAAGGCAATTAATAATCTGTCATTGCGTCACTGCATTATGATATGAAAGGCTCAGTACAGTGTGGCACAAAACGCTTATGCGCATCCCGAGTGGAGAATGATGCGCTTAAAGCCACATGGAGTTACAGCGCACAGCGCATCGAGTCCGCATTGATGCAAGCTCTACAATACACTTCTTTTTGATAGTCAAAGCGGGGGTTACGTTTTTACACGTCGTACAGAATAACCCTAAAGGCACCAAGGTGGCGGTGCCACCGGCTTTATATTAAATATAAATATAACTGTGAGCAGCGATAAAGGGCCAAAGCCGGCGGTACCACCATCCCGGTGCCTTTGGGTAACTAAAGGCATCGGGGTTGCGGTGCCACCGGCTTGGGCCCGCAATCGCTGCTCGCAGCTATATTTAAGTTTTATATTTTATATTTAGAAAGTATATCTTTGGGATTTTTTTGATATTGTAATCACAAGATAAATTATGTGGTAAAAAAAATGTCACCTCCAAAGTAATAATGAAATTAAAGGGAAATTCTATCATTTACTCACTCTCAAGTTGTTTTAAATCTGTATAAATATATATATTTTTCCTATTGAACACAAAAGCAGCTATTTTGATGAATGTGTTTAACCATGACAGTAGCCATCGGTTGCCAACATTCCTCAAAATACCTTCTTTCGTGTTCAACAGAGGAAAGAAACTCGGACAGGTTTGGAACACCGTGAGGGTTAATAAAATGGCAACATTTTGGGGTAGTTTATCCCTTTAAGTGTGAGCTTTAGCAACATCATTTTTGTAATAAGATTTTTAAGACAGCCTTGGCCTATCTCTTCTATCAGCAGTAAATCATGTTTCATTTTGTTCTTGTAAATATGATTCAACATACTCATTAATATGATTATAGGCTGACACCTTGTGGTCATGTTCGGTACTAAAATGTATTAATGCACATCAATAAAAGTAAGAAAACTCGTTTTTTTCCAATCGTGATAAAGGTAACCATAAGACAATAATATTGCATATATGCATTGTATTTTATGTGTACAAAATGCATGCTATATACAGGGTTAGTTATAGAAATAAAAAACTACATATATTATCTTATATATACACATACATACATATTTTTTATACACTTTGTACAGTGCTAGTATTCACCTGACAGCTAGCGAATACATCCATACAGCTTGTTTTAAAGCAGTGGTTCTCAACCAGGAGGCCCACTAGGGGTCTCAGCAAGCTTACCAATACGTCTTAAAACGGTATAAATGCAATTATATTCACAACATTAAACTGTTATTAAATTATTTATTTTTATTTTATTACAATAGAAGTGCCAGAGGTACATATCAGCTTAGAAAGAAGGGTCTCCAAATTTTGTCTTGGACAAAAGTCGCAACGGTTGAGAACCACTGTTTTAAAGGATTGATTGAGAGGGTGAAAATGGTCTTAATAAAATAAAGGGTAAGTTGACAGGTAGCATGGGAGTCTCTAGGTCTTTGAACTACATTTGGTTTTCAGAAGCTGATGGACTTTTTGGCTCAAGCTGGGTCTCCATGGCTTCACTATACTCTTCATGTTAACCATGGGACGGCCTTTTCTCACATCCTCGTGTCCAA
Source organism: Pimephales promelas (assembly GCF_016745375.1). The sequence continues at coordinate 21,756,373 of NW_024121876.1, read as the reverse complement.
CTACGAGATATTCCACCCCTAAAGCAAGAGGAAACACAGTCTGATCAGTTTACAAAAGTATCACTTTGGGCCAATATCACCAAACATGTATAAAAAAAATAGGCAGTGTTAAAAATGTACTAATTTGCTATTATTCATAAACTAAGTATTTTTTTTTATATTTTTAGTTATGTACTTTTAGTCATAGTTATGCATTTGCTTTATTTTTCCCCTCATTTCATACAGATCTTTAACATAATATACAGAACTTTAATTAGGTAAAGTACTATACTTAAAGTATATATTTTGTAAATACTCGACAATCATGCCCGAAAATCAATTGATTTTATGACTGCATTTTTGTAGGCTAACAGAATGATAAATGAGCCTTGGCCCAATCCCAATTTAATTTTTATACCCCTATGCCTACTCCTTCCCCCTTGAAACAGAGTGGTAAGGGCTAATAAATATTCCCCTAAGAAATGAGACACCACCACTTCACCATCAGGTGAAAGGAAATCAAGGAAATGCCCTGATGTTTATCATAAAAACATGACCGTAAATATGAACACAAGACTTTGGCAATCAAATGTAGGCATAAAACATTCATTTAACTGATCTTTTAATAATCTGAAATTAACTTTTTTTCCTCAAACAATACTATTATTACATTGAGACATAGCTTCTACTGTACAACTGTAATATATTTGTCACAATTTGCGAACTTTTATTTTGACGGGTTGCCGTGAAGACCTTTGAGTTCGTGTGTTTATGACCTTACTTTGTTATCAAGTGAAATGGTTATTCAGTATTATGGCTCCTAAGCTCTGGAATATGCTTCTCCAGAAACTCTGAGCTGTCTCTTCACGGCAGAACTTAAAACTCATTCATTCACATGGTTTTGAAACTGCTAACGTTATATCAACACTTGTTCAGTTATTATCCGCCATGCTATGTTTATTGTTTGGCTGCTTGTTCTTCTTTGCTTGCACTTCTTTGTCTAAATATCTTCTTTGACATTTACATCGATAGTCTGGCGTTATAATTTATTTGCTTTTGGTGTACTGTGGAGTGGCTAAAACTGTTTTTAATGGCAGGCTAGCAGACTCGCGCTATCCTAGCACCAGCGAACTATCCACAAGTTTCCTACGCCCCATGAGTCCTTCGTCAAAAGTGGGCGCGTCTTCTGGTTTGAAGTAAACAAAGCGCGACTTGACATGCTTGACACTCGTTCATTCAACAGTTGACAGTCATTCAAGTTATAGCGATCCAAACTAGCTAACGATGTGGGAACACAACCTCAACGAAATTAAAAAGGGTGAAATAACAGTACCTTTACCCTCCGCAGTAGTTGGTTGGGAGTATTATAATAACATTATTAATCATCAATACTCATCAAGGCATGGTGACAGACAGTTGTGCGAGCTGACAAACAATTAAAATAAAAAATACACACTTAGTCATTGTGCTTTGGAGTTTATTCAAAATTATAAATGAATGTGCTACTTGAATACATTAACTGGCACATTTGGTATTCTGTCAACACAGGCTTTGATCCTGAGATTAGGTGTAACATCAGTAGCGAACAGCCAAACACATGCTGATAGAGTTTATAGAATATTAAGAATGTAAACAAATGTAGCTACACAGGAAGATTCGTCGTGTTTTGGGAGGTGATGGAAACTACAGTCGTTGGCAGGATCACTCTGATTTCGTTTTCAGCTTATGTTCAAAACAATCCCGTTTAAGCCACTAAATTAGTTTAGTCCGGTTATACATACAACCGCGAACAGCACATGTTGTCCCTGAGCTCCGTAACGACATCTCTCATAAAGATTTGCGTGTTTAAATAGTAAAATAATTCTCAGAAAAACAGCTAGCCTCTTCGCTAACTAACACACAAAATACCATTGGAATGCTACTTCCGCCGCGTCACCGGAAGTTTCACCCACTTTATTTTTTACAGGAGCGCCCCTCAGAAACTTGTGGATAAAACTGGACTGGATGAAAATTTTTGAAAACTGTTTCCACTGATAAATAACACCAATGCTAACTTGGAAATGAGGCCCGAGGCCTTTCCCGGTCACCGTAGTTATCAGATTGTGTGTGTTATGGCATTATATTAAATAATTATGCATCCACTGAATCTGCGCTCACAGAGTTCAGGTGAAAACGCTGCCGATTTCAACAGAATTAATTTTTTATTCACAATGCATTTGATTTGATAATACCTCCAGTTAAACTGTTATGTTGTCTTGATTGATACTGTGAAGCAGCTTTGATACACTCTGTATTGTGAAAAGCGCTATATAAATATATTTGACTTGTCTTGACTTGACTAAACACAGTTCTCCAAGGTCCATTTACCGCATCTGATCAGATTTAAATCCATTCCACGGATTTATCCCCACAATCAACACAGAAACTGTGTGGGAAATCTCCATATGGGCAAACCGTGAATCTGTGAGCATGTTTGCTAACCTGGGAAAAGTACAGGGCAGGTGCAGCCTCGTGACGTCCAAGACTCGGGATAAAGTGTTCGATTTCCCCGAGAGAGCCTGAGGCGCGAGTTATCCCACAACACCTTGAGAACCTTAACATCCACTTCTGCATGAGAGCCCTTATCATGAGCACCGAGCACTCTCACTTTCACTGCTGCAAACACACAAGCAAACACACGTCAACTCCATGCACAGCAGGCATGAGCTGGTCCCGCGACAGTTTTATGTGCTGCTTACCATAAGCATATTTTACGCTGCAGAACACTTTGCGGTTTCCAAGGGCTTGCTGTTTGCATACACATTTGTCTGTCAAGCAAAGAAATACCCAGCAATTAAAGTATTGGCTGTCAGTTTCTTTCTGCAGCTATGACAACTTCAAAACAGGCACGACTTTACAACAGCACATGCCTTCAACCCAGACGAGACAATAAACTTTTCATGGGAACAAGACGGCGCTGTTATCAGCTCCGAGATTTCCATTTAATACCTGGATGACTAAGGGCGGAGAAAAGCTCTTCTGTTCGAAAAAGATGATTTTCTGCCGTGCTGTTGGGATCTGATTCAGACCTAGACAAGAATCACACACACATGCATGGTTATATATCTGTGTTACTATCTATCAATGCCATTTTTATCATAATACAGTAAAACCACAAAATGTCCCCACAAAGTCAAAGATTTTGGGTTTTATGGGACATTTTTTTGGTCCCCAGGAGGAAAATTACTTGTTTTTTTACATTTTAATAAAACCAGTTTTTTTGAAAATAGGTTTAGGGGGATAAAATATACAGTTTGTACAGTATAAATATCATTAGGTGTATAGAAAGTTCCCATAAATCATGGAAAGCCAACATCCAACTCTAATCACATTTAAAAATGAAAGTCATTGGATTTGACAAAATAAATGCCTGTTGGTTTGATATTTTGTTAAGTAAAGTTAGCACAAGCACACTTTCCATGTGCTGAATGATAAAACAAAATGTATTTTACAAATCAAAATGAAGAAAAACATGTGGGCACTTTCTGATTGTCTTCTGCTACTACAAACTCAATTTCCATCTTCAATCACTATGGAAACAATTGGTGAAAATATCACATAGTTTGATATTTTTGTAATCTAATGCTATGAAATTCATACAATGTTAAATGTGACTTACAAAAAGAGTCTAAATGTTATTTTAGTATTATATATATATATATATACACACACACAACATTGTAGTATTTATTATTTATGAACGTATTTCATATTTTATTATTCTTTTTTTAAATATGTCTTTATAGCTTTAATTTATTTTTAGTTCAGTTTTAGTCATTTTGGTACAAGTTTTTCATCTAATCCTAATATTGTATTTTATTTCAGTAACCAAAATCATTTGTGTAATAGTTTTAATAGCTTTAGTTAACAATCATGAGGCTGATATAAGGCCGTCCTAACTAAAAATCACACACAGTGGATCTCAAATAAATGCAGCATTATGTACATGTGAATTATAGTGTATTGCTATTGTACTTTTGTTCAAATATATGCATTATCGATGCCTTATATAATCAAAAAGGTTCATATTCACCTAATCATACAGTCTCCTGTGTACGGGTCACAATCGCCAGCACACTGGCAGGGCTTGCAACCATATTCATCGAAACCCCAGTATCCCAGCATGCACTGGTCACACCGTGGCCCAGCCACCCCTGGCTTACAGATGCAGTCTCCGTCATCAGGGTTACAACTTGTGGAACCAACATGGTTACACATGCAACCTGCAATTCAGAAAGAAAGAAAGTTACACAAAATACACACATCAGGTTGCAAATTATATGCATATTATTAGTGGCGTTTCCTGAGGCAAATACAAGCGCACTCGCATCATAAGAACGAATATATAGAGCCATCCCGACGCTTCAATAATTATGAGACTGATGTCATCAGATGATTAATCTGTCTGCCTCCATATTTAACACTCCTGCACACACACACATGGCCGAGATCCCATCAACGTTCTTGTTATTCTACATGTCCCAACTCGCCGTAAGAGCCATTAGCATTCCGAGCATGAACAACATTCAATACCAAACATCCCCTCAATGTGTGCATGCGTGTGTGTGCTACAATATTGGACATGAGTTCTTGAAATTGCACACGTATACTCAAACACTCACTCGCATTTTCATGCACACGTTGAAGAAAGACGGAGATCAAGAACGGAACAGTGGGGAAATCACAGATACTCCACATGCCATTTTAAGCAGCTTTTCAAAATCTGAGATTAATGGCTTTCATCTTTGTTTAAGACACAAAACACACATTCACACACTTATAAAAACGAATTATAAAGGAACATTGGATCCAGTTTTTATAGAAGTATTCCACACTTAAAGTTGAAATATTGGGTATATAATATAATAGCTGTGCATTAAATGATTTTAATGCATGACGTGGAGACAAAGAACCACCTGACGCAAAATGGAGTCCATTCAAATAGATTAAAGCACAACTAGCTGTGGATTATCCCTCTTATACCATGGTCGTTTGCAAGTTAAAGCGGTAATGGATGTTTGCAGCATAATATTTGACTGGAAGGGTACATATGACTTATTTTCATCGCTACAACAACCATAAGGAAACGACCCTTCGCAATAGATAATGCTTTACAATGAACTCTGTTAGAAAGATACATGTGGCAGTTTATCTGTTCAATAAAATACATTTCTCACCTGTTGTCTTGAGTAATAAAAACACCATTTCAAATCCCTCAGGCAGTTCTTGTCATCTCTAAAAATCCAAGCTAATGTTGGTTCTTGTTTTATTACGAGCTCTGTCACGGCCTCTTTTTGCCGGCAGAGTCTCTCCTCTGTTCTGAGTTTTTCTAAAACGGGTGATTCCCATTGATTCGAGATTCAGCTGCTCCATGTCAACATTTCTGAAACGAACCTCACCATTCCGCGTCAAAGCAGCCACAGCAACTTCTCTCTATTTACGGATATGACGAGACACGCACGGCGAATTTCCCACGAAAACCATCCCGACGGGTCTAAAAGATAAACACTTCTAATAGGCTTACCACAGTGAATCAGGGGAAGACCCAAAAAAACATGTTTTGAATGAAGGATTGATGATGCATTGACGAATTATTTAAGTTTGATATAAAAAAAAAAGTTCCTATCAGACGCAGAGAGATAAAGTAGTGTGGCAAGATTATTAAGATTTATTTAAATGAATCAATTCAAACATTTATTCGAATTAACTATCGATAGAGATGAGTGTATGAATGATCTTTCGACTAATAGAGAAGCTGTTTCAAAAACAGCAATCTCACCCCCTCGTTGCTGAGAAATATAATGTAGCGATTAGCTATTTCATAAAATAAAGCTATTAGCTATTTCATTACAAAAGCATAAAGAAGTTTCTGTGCTCCTGAATGTGTCTGTATATGCGCAGCGCGATCTCTTATCTGTGTGCGAGTGTGTCGGAGAGCGATTCAATGAAGGCAGTGCATTAATACAGAACAGTGATTAAACTGACTGGAACTACATAGGCAAAAAAAAATGGTTTTAATACACACCTTCCAGCCAGTCATAATCAAAATTTTTTGGAAATAGGCTCATTTTACCTCTCCCCAGAGTTAAAGAGTTGAGTTTTACCGTTTTCAGGTGTATTCAGATGATTTTCTGATATTTAGAAGAATATCAGTAAGCAGACAGTTTCCAGTCTCATTGACTTCCATAGTATATTTTTTTCCTACTATGGAAGTCAATGAGACCAGAAACGGTCTGGTTACTGATATTCTTCTAAATATCAGAAAATCATCTGGATGGATTTGAAAATGGTAAAACTCAACTGTTTAACTCTGGGGGAGTTGTAAAATGAGCCTATTTCCAAAAAAAGTGGAGTATCCCTTTAAAAATATATAAATGTGCCGATGTTGAGCGATTAATGCCTGAACAAGGATTTGAATGATCCATGATCGTGTCTTACGTCTGCAGGAGCCCGGGGCAGTGAAGGGTCTCTCGGGGTCTCTGTAGAAGCCGCTCTGGCAGTGCTGGCAGTGGCGGCCGCTGGTGTTGTGAAGGCAGTCACACACACCGCCACTCCGCTGACCCGAGCGTAGCCATGTCCTTTCGTCAAAGTGACAACTCTCAGCGTGGCCGTTACATTTACACTCTACACAATGACACAAGAATACACATATAAGGTTATTACAGATATGAATCAACTCAGACATATAAACTAGGGTTGCCAGGTTTCCTAAAGAATTGCGCAACTTTTGAACTCCAGTGGTTGAGTTTTCATTTTGTAGTAGTAGAAATATTGGACTAGTTAGATGTTTTGACCAACCAACAGCCATTGGACATTTCTGAGAACACCTCAAATTCTTACCATATCTACTACTGGACTCTAAAATACATGTTTTGAAAATGTAGATACTTATAAATTGTCGCTATATATATATATATATATATATATATATATATATATATATATATATATATATATATTTAATCGTGATTTAATCGATTAATCGTATCCAAAATAAAAGTCTGTGTTTACATAATATATTTGTGTGTGCTGTATATAATTATTTTGTATATATAAATACACACACATGCATGTATATATTTCAGAAAATGTGTTATTCATACACAAAATATTTATATAAGATTATGTATTTATATATATATATATATATATATATATATATATATATATATATATACAGAATTAAAGCGCAAATAATTCTTAAATATATACATGCATGCATAGGAATTTATATATACAAAATAATTATATACAGCACACACAAATATATTATGTAAACACAGACTTTTATTTTGGATGCGATTAACCGCAATTAATTTTTGCACAGCCCTAATATATATATATATATATATATATATACACTGAATATAATACTTTTATTCAGCAAGGATGTATTTAATAGAACAAATGTGACATTAAATACATTTATAATGTTTCAAAAGATTTATATTTCAAACAAATATATATAGTCTTTTGAATTTTCCATTCATCACAGTATCCTAAAGAAAAAGTTTCATGGTTTCCACAAGCAGAAAAAAACTGTTAAACTGTTATGCATATTTAGAATGATTTCTGAAGGATCATGTGACACTGAAGACTACAGTAATGATGCTAAAAATCCAGCTTTGCCATCAAAGAAATAAATGACATTTAAAATATATTACAATGGAAAACAGTTATTTTAAATTGTAATGTTAGTTCACAATAATACTGTTTTTATGTTTTTTTTTATTAAACTTTTATTGACTTCTTTCAAAAACAAAAGAAAAATCTTACTGACCCCAAACATCAGAAAAAATTATATATTGAGATTGAGAGTAACCAAATCACAAAAAAGCTAAGTTACAGCAACACCCTGACATTAGTAACACACCACTCTAGGCTAGCACACATATGAACTGAACTTACTAGCACACGGTTGAGCTTCTCCGGTTAAACCGTTAGCTGGTTGCCATGGTCGGTCGTTGTAAAGACGATCACAGCGTTCACAGTGATCCCCAGCCGTGTGATGCCGACACACACATTTACCGTGAACCTGTGGCAGAGGCCAGAAAAACACAATTCACAATACAATGACATATTGTTACACATTCAACTTAGAGGACCTCAGGCCAAAGACTTGTTCAAAATTTTACAAGCACATATCTACGATAAGCCGATCGCCAACATGCTCCGGCGTCAACCGTGTTCATTCAGGTGCCAAATATTTGATCATACCGCATACTTTGCCAAACCATAAACCAAATGGGATAGGCCAACACTTTGTGTTCTCACCTGAACCTACACTTAACTTGTTTGCATAACTAGATTCACTGGAGTTTTTACAATTGACATTACATTGCCAAAACTAATTATTAGATTCACTAGGTAAGTAGACTACCCAAATGTTTACTTTAAGTAAAAGTAAAACATGTACGGTATTACAATTGATACAGAAAGGATGCACTAAATTGATCAAACACGAAATTAAAGACTGTCACAAAAAAGTTGACATTGTTACAAAGGTTTTCGATTGCAAATAAATGTTTAACGTTCCATTCATCAAAGACTTCCACAAAAGATTAAGCAGCACGACTGTTTTCAAAGTTTATAGTAATAATAAATGTTTCTTGGGCATCAAATCATCACATCAGAATTACACTCACCTAAAGGATCATTAGGAACACCATACTAATACTGTGTTTGACCCCCTTCAGAAATGCCTTAATTCTACAGTACGTGGCATTGATTCAACAAGGTGCTGAAAGCATTCTTTAGAAATATTGGCCCATATTGATAGGATAGATGGAGATTTGTGGGATGCACATCCAGGGCACGAAGCTCCCGTTCCACCACATCCCAAAGATGCTCTATTGGGTTGAGATCTGGTGACTGTGGGGGCCATTTGAGTACAGCGAACTTATTGTCATGTTCAAGAAACCAATTTGAAATGATTCGAGCTTTGTGACATGGTGCATTATCCTGCTGGAAGTAGCCATCAGAGGATGGGGACATGGTGGCCATAAAGGGATGGACATGGTCAGAAACAATGCTCCGGTAGGCCGTGGCATTTAAACGATGCCCAATTGGCACTAAGGCGCCTAAAGTGTGCCAAGAGAACATCCCCCACACCATTACACCACCACCACCAGCCTGCACAGTGGGAACAAGGTATCATGGATCCATGTTCTCTTTCTGTTTACGCCAAATTCCGACTCTACCATCTGAAATCGAGACTCATCAGACCAGGCAACATTTTCCCAGTCTTCAACTGTCCAATTTTGGTGAGCTCTTGCGAATCGTAGCCTCTAATTCCTATTTGTAGTGGAGATGAGCTGTTGCCTTCTGCTGTTGTAGCCCATCCGCCTCAAGGTTGTGCGTGTTGTGGCTTCACAAATGCTTTGCTGCATACCTCGGTTGTAACGAGTGGTTATTTCAGTCAAAGTTGCTCTTCTATCAGCTTGAATCAGTCGACCCATTCTCCTCTGACCTCTAGCATCAACAAGGCATTTTCGCCCATTTTCATTTTTCCCTTTTCACACCATTCTTTGTAAACCCTAGAAATGGCTGTGCGTGAAAATCCCAGTAACTGCGCAGATTGTGAAACACTCAGACCGGCCCGTCTGGCACCAACAACCATGCAATTAATCATGTGCTCATCATCTCTCGTTTAATAGTCCTGTATAAAAACATCCTCCTCGCCCTGTTTACCTAAAGCTTCTCAGCTATCCATCACGATGTCCTCTCCTCCGCGAGTTCCCAATGAAAGCACACAGAAATATTCATCGGTCGCTCTCATGTGGAATTTGAAGACAAATTAGCGCTTCGGAGGGAAAGAGGACGGGGTGGGGGGACTGGCAGCGCTCCATCCAGTTGGCATCTGAAACACTTTCACATGTTTATCATCATAATATGGGAGGAAACGCACTCAGACGCACACACTCTCCCTGCTAACCAAAACATTCCTGCAGGGGCACAAAAGGGTTGCGTATGAGCACGTGTTCCTATTATGAGTGTGGATGGACGAAGCATGTCAATGCGACCGTGTTTGTCTGCATGTCTGGGTGGGAGGTGTGTCGGTCTGTGTGTGCAATGCTTGTCGATTGGCACGGGGTGTGTGTTTTGTCTGGGATGCTAGATCAAACGGTCTGACCTTTGATAAGAGTGCAACGAGTTGATGTGTGTGTGTGTTTGAGTGAGTGAGACTAATTGCTGTTATTGTCTGATCACAGCATGCAAATAACAACTCAATTAGGAAGAAGGGCGAGCAACGCAGCCCCTCGTTTTCGTCTCGACGCTTATCGGGATTCCTCCCTCCGTTTTTATCCTTCAGTTGCTATCAAGAGTTTTATCTCTCCACTGTGATAGAGCCAAATGAACAACAAAAAACACGGCTTATATAATCTGAAACAAAGAAAGTGAGAGTGAGGGGGGAACTGTTTATGTAATCATACGGGAAACAAGTTCTTGGGAATGTGGATAACCATAAATAATCCGCAGTTCTTCGCCATTTTTGTTTTACATTGCCACTGTTGACGCCGTTTCAACCTTTTTGATTTTATGTCTTCTATAGAATATAAAAAATATACTGTATTTTGAAGAATGTTTCAACTGTTTATGCTCACACAATAAAAGCCAATTTGGTCCAAAAGACACCAAAAACTGTGTTGTTCACTTAAAAAAAAAAGGTTTTTGATGAAAACATTCCAGGATTTTTCTCCATATAATGGACTTCACTGGGCACCAAACGATTCAAGGTCCAAATGAGAGTTTCAGTGCAGCTTCAAAGGGCTTTAAACGACACCAGACGATGGATAAGGGTATTATCTAGCGAAACGATCAGTCATTTCAAAAATAAATTAAAACGTTAAGTGTTATTAGCACAAATGCTCACCTTGCTCTGTGATGTGATCTCCTGTTCGAACTTGTTCATTAAAATGAACGAATCTTTTTTCGAGTCATTTCGTTCGTTGAATGAAGCCCTTTAAAGCTGCACTGAAACTCTCATTTGAACCTTGAACCGTTTGGTTCCCATTATGTGGACAAAAATGCTGGAATGTTTTCATCAAAAACCTTAATTTCTTTTCGACTGAAGAAAGAAAGACATGGACATCTTGGATGACATGGGGTTGAGTAAGTTTTTTTTAAAGTGAACTACTCCTTTAAATTCATAAAATAATTTCCGTCAATTAAAATAAAGCTGAAATAATACTAGTTGCAAATTACAAATATTTCCTTAGCAAATGAAATCTTAAGTACTAGTTGAAGTACTAATACAAAGCCCCGCACATGACAAAATATGGACCGTATATAGTGGCGACGAGTTAGCAATCCGTTCCAACGACTTATTTATATGTCAGCACGTTTTACTAATTCGTTCTCTTGTTTTAAGTCGTCATATGTAATGACATGACATTGGTAATGCTCATCTCTTCTGGCTACTGAAGGTATCTTTGAGTAAAACAGCTCAATATTTAATGAAGCACATACAAATGTGAACTGTTTTACAGATTATTAAAATTTGTGGCGCATAACCCACCATTAGTTTGTAAGGCCACATCCAGATACTCTTTCATCCAGCCACCACAGGGAGCTGTCTTCCAAATATTGACCTGCATTCCTTCCTATCTTCTTTGTAGATGTTTAAGCCACTGGCAAAATTGCATACTTCCCTACTATATAGTAGGCGAAAAACAGGATGTGACAAAATATGTATGTCCGAATTCACATACTCATAAAAAAGTAGGCAAAAAGTACCCTGATGACCTACTACCATGAGATTCTGAAATATGCATATTACTATCCCATAAGGCCACAGGAGATTACTTGATAATGACAGCATGGCGAATGTAGTATGTAGAGATTACACTCTCATACTATATAGAACATACTTTTTTTAAGTGGTCGTGAAGTAATTACTACTCCATAGAGTATGTGATTTCTGACGCAGCCCTTGTGCTCCACTAAACCAAAGACTATAGGTATACAAAGATGTTGCACTCCTATTACTTATGAATGGGAGAAACGACAAAGTGCAATATGTCCCGCCTTCTAAATAAAAGAGCCAATCGCTGGTTGGTTGGTAAGTTCATTGTGTAACTTCATTGCAACCAGTTTGATTTCGACAGTGAGTCAGGCAAAGATGAAATATCAGAGGAGGTGGTAAGATGGATTTGGAAGTCATCAGCTTAACAATGAAAGTCAATACTTGTGTATGACATCATGTATGATATCAAGTGGCTGCATGTAGATTAAAAAAAGTAACGGACCAAGGACTGAGCCTTGTGGAACACCCTGTGTTGTGAGCTGTGGTGGCAGAGGGTGTTCCACAAGGCTCAGTCCTTGGTCCGTTACTTTTTTCACCATGCAATAACCTTGCATGGTGACAGTACTTTCAATCAGAAGCCCCTTTTCCACCAAAGCATTTTGAGAGCCGGTTCAGAGCCGGTGCCTGCGCGCGAACCAGTTCTTTGTGTTTCGACAGCCAAAGAACCGGTTCTCGGACAGGAGAACTGGTCCCAAAGCGGCACCAACTCTTTGCTGGACTAGAACCATTCTTTTACCACGTCATGCTTACGTCGGGGACTGGGCCGGGTTTAGATGTGCTCTAAACATCTTTTCTGACCATAATATAGGATTGCAAATCCAAGAGAAACATTTGCAGAAACACGATGGAGTCCGCCTTTGTAATTGTTATGCTTGAAGTTAACGCAAGCGTTTCTATTTTTGTCATTTTTCTATTGAAGACATTATAAGCAAAGAAGAAAAGTCACAATATAGAACAAATCAATGGAAAGAAAAAAAGACACAATTACAGGGGTACATATCTTATCAGAAAAAATCACATATCAAACGAAAAGATTAAAAGACTTACATATTTCAATTGTTTTTAGAGCTTTCTTGGTATACGAGTTAGAATCCGAAAGTAATGTTGTATTTGCAAGCGTTTCTAGCTAAGACGTATGGCGACGTACGACGTTGTTCCCTGGGCGCTCTAGTCAGTGGAAAAACAAATAGGTTCTGAAGCGGTTCACAAGTTGAACCAACTTTGAACCAGCACCAGTTCCGAAGCAGTTCTTTATTGGTGGAAAAGGGGCTAGTGAGATGAGAAATGAACCAGGAAAAAGCCGAACCACCTATTCTGATATCAGAAAGACAGGAAATGAGAATATCATGACAGATAGTATCAAACGTTGAACTAAGATCAGGGAGAATTAGGATGTTTGTAAACCCAGAATCCATAGAAAGAAGGATATCATTAACCGTACGAATGAATAAGAGCCTTTTCAGGACTGGGAGAGATGGGCAAAATCCAGATGGACAAGGTTTAAAACGAACAATTACATATTCGGGAGGCTACTACTTTCTCTAATATTTTGGTCAGAAATGGTAAATTAGAGATTAGCCTGTAATAGTTCATTTATCTAAAGGATGGATTTGACTGTAACAATTTTTAATTCAGCAGGGACAATAGATACAGTCGGCAACGCGTCATAGTTGGGGGGCGTGGTCGGCGTGGGGGAAAGCAGCGCGACCATCCTATGTATTTGAATGACAAAAATGTCATATTGCGAGTCATTTATGCCTGCCGACCGGCAACGGTACATTGCAAAATTAACTGTAATAGGTTATGATTGCCCTTATTTAATTAAAAACTGGGTCAATGACCCAACCAAATGGCCGGAGGTGTCGTTTCCAGACTATTATATCTGGTTGAATCTTCAGGTAAGACATCGCGGAAGCTACCGGCAACACAAGCCTGTAACTCAATCAACTTGCGTATAAGTTACTATAAGTCCATAAAACCATGTCACTTACCAATTGTACGTATGCTTCACTCCAAACTATTAATCTTTTTGTAAAACGGTGATCATTAGTAGTCGCTACGAAGTTGCAGAGGGACTTTGCTGACAGTTATCCGAATTCTCACAGACTGCAGTCTGATAACCTTCAGCTGATAACGCTAATAACATCCCTTATGAAAAACAACTAAAGGAATCTTGTAGTATTTTAGGACAAAATATTATAGTAACGTTAATCCTATAGGAATACTATAGTATTTTGGGACATAGCCTAGGAGTATAGGTATTAATGAACATCACAGAAGTATTATACACTACTATAGAATACTAATAGCCATAGGATTACTATAGTTCTTTTTCGTAAGGGACGTAACGTCAGACAAATCTGGCCCACTGCCTAATACGAGTTAAACATCTACTACTATATCACACGGACCTCTACTCACACAGTAATCTAATAAGATATGATTAATTTTGCCATTTTGTCCTCCTATCCGGTTCTGTATGTATGTAAGAAAGGCTGTAGAACTTCAATTTATAATTTGTTTGTTTATTGGTGGTACAGAAAACGACACCGCAACTCTTCGGCATGATTGTCCCATGTATTTCAATGAGCGCCAAGGCATTGTTTTCCCCCACGGGCTAAATTCACACCACGTGACGGGGCGTTCCCGGGGGCGTTCCCAGACCAACCGACTGTATCTATAGCAGATAATAAATTACAATTTACCAAACTGGTTAGGATGGGTGAAATATCTGAAACACACATTTTAAGTAAAAGCAAGGGTCAAGCTGCAGGGTTAGACTTCATAATTAGATCCTGAATGGCTGATGGAATAGAAGTGGGGAAAGCAGTCAAAAGATGGTTTCTGTGATCTGTCAGTAATTTAGTGTGTGGATCACAGGTTTGAAGAGTATCACTAACAAAAGATGCCATGATTGATTGATCACTGTGAACAGATTTTCCTTGAAAGGGACTTTTCACCTTTCACTGGCGTGGGTCTTGCCTCAGCCAGTTTATTGGACTTACGTTTTTCTGCTTTTCATCTGCTTTTCAACCACTGCCTGCCTTGCCGACCACGTTTGAACCAACCGTTTTGGATTTGTTCATTAAACTCTTCTGCAAAATGGGTTCTAACCTGACTTCGAGTTATTACATCATTCAAAGTGGCCATGATTTATTAAAATGTGGGAACAAATTAACAAGTCGTCTTAATTCTAGGCCATGATTTAACTAAAATGAGACAAAAAAAATATTAGCGTGAGATGCTAGTACTAAAATGAGAGAGCTAGTATGTACAGACCTCCGTATTGCAAGTGTACACTTACCATGTGTTTGCTAGGAGGGTGTGAGATGTGTTGGTCACCAGCAGGCACACACTGGTCTGCATGCCCATGGCACAAACAGCCTCCCTTTAAGATGAGGTCATAGATGGCATAGTGGGCAGGAGGCATGTTGGCATCAAGAAGTTTCCGCTGGCAGGGGCAGGACTGCGGTTGAAGGAGACGCATCCGTATGTTAGTGATGCCGAGGTGGGATCGGGCATCACTGCTGTATGGATCCAGTTTGTCCCAGGGCGACAGAGCACGGTAAATTACCTGCTCACACACACACACGCGCGTTTGTTTTACTATATTAGTGAGGACATTGTATAGAATTTCACTGATTTTATATCAGCTTAATGATATTTTTTATCACCATAACCCAAGCCCGACACATCACATAAAAATGTGCAAAACTGGATTTATATAAAAACACAATTTGGCAGATTTATAAGCTTTTTTTAATCAGTGAGGACCAGTAAATGTCTGCCCTAGTCGTTGTCATAATATTTTACTATATAATGAGGACATTTGGCTCTGCACGCACACGCACACACACACACGCACTTGTTATTAGAACTGGGAATTGAAAACTATAAAAAGCCCAAACAGGTTCCCAAACAGGGTTTTGTGAGTTGATGAAAAACTACTAATTTATATTGAATGTAAAATAAAAAAAAATTAAAAAATGAGAAAATAAAAATACTTTCAGTGTGATTTCTGCATTGCATTTCATTATTACAATGATCAAAATTTCAACTAATTTAGAACATAAATAGATTTTGTTTGCATTTTTATAATTAAAGTTAAAACATACTAACGATAATTATTATTATCGACATCAGAGAACTGTGAATATGAATGCGTTTCTAAATTACTGAAATATTCATTTAAAATCTGAGGTAAATATTTCACGTATAAGGGGTTTATGTGACAAAAACATTTGGGAACCCCTGATGTAACCTAATGCAGTCAGGTTGATTAAATAATAATAATAATCCTGTGTGCACAACACATTAATTTTTACAATGAAGGCGAGCTACAGAAGCTAATACCATGATACTTTGATAACCGTGTTTATGTAACATGGTATTTATACACTGTCAGGCCAAAAAAAGTAGTACTACTCGCTGGTTGGATTTAAACAGGCAAATGCTTAAAGGAGTAGCTCACTTTAAAAAAAAAATTGCTGATAATTTACTCCATGATCTTTGAATGAACCAAATGACTCGAAAAAATATTCATTAATGTTGATGAACGAGTTCGAACAGGAGAGTCACGAACGCACATCACAGAACAGAGCAAAGTGAGCATTTGTGCTTATAAAACTTAAACTTTTTTTATTTATTTTTGAAATTACCAATCGTTTCGCTAGATAAGACCCTTAATCATCGTCTGGAATCGTTTAAAGCCCTTTGAAGCTGCACTGAAACTCTCATTTGGACCTTGAATCGTTTGGTTCCCATTGAAGTCCATTATATGGAGAAAATCCTGGAATGTTTTTATCAAAAACCTTAATTTCTTTTCGACTGAAGAAAGAAAGACATGGACATCTTGGATGACATGGGGGCGAGTAAATTATCAGCAAAAGTTGTTTTTACAAGTGAACTACTCCTTTAAGAGTCCATAATTGCTGTGATTATTATGTTTCTAGCAACAGTTCTTCTAACTCTAATTGATGGAGTGTGTAGCTTTTCATTTCTTAAACAACCATGTAGGAAGACACACCACGGCCACATTCCAGGATGACAACGTCAAGATTCATCAGGCTCAAATTGTGAAGGAACATCATTAAAGTCTTAAAATTGAGTCTTGACAATGAGTCTTAAATTAAACTCATTGAAAGTCTTTGGGATGTTGGGAAGATCTTGGGAACACAAGATCTTGACCAAAAATTGATGCACCTCTTAATGGAAATATCCATCAATTGATGAGCCTTCCGACATGGTTGTTTAAGAAATGAAAAGCAACACACTCCATCAATTAGATTTAGAAGAACTGTTGCCAAACATAACATGCTAGGAACAACAACCACTGCAATAATGATCCAGTCATAGACTCTAACGCATTTGCCTATTTAAATCAAAAACAGTGACTTTTCTTTGACCGGACAGACAATGAATGACGCCTACTGAAAAAGTAAGAGGATCATCACCACTATTATTCTCCCGAAAATGCATCATGCAAAATGCATTTGAAATGTGAGCTTCTGCATGCACTCCCTCACCTCTCCATTGCTGCAAGGCGATGCTGTGGAGTATTTCTGAGTGCAGCCGTGTCCCTCCTCCAGGTTGAACACTCCACTGCAGTTGTGCGCATACAGCATCAGAGCGCTCCACGTGTGCCCGAAGTCTTGCGAGCGCTCGATTGCCATGGCAGCAGGGCGTGGCGACCGGAATATGATAATGAGATGGGTGAAGTAAAACTCCACCTCTAAATCCAGCTGTAGAGTTTCAACGGCAGTCTCCTGAGAGGACTGCCACCAGGTCGCTGGGTGTTTGAAGGGCGAGTCTGTCATGGAGGCGGGTGGGTGCGCGCGATGCGTTTCCGAAGCATCACACACCTCGCAATGCAACTCACAACCACCCGTTTCGTAGTTACAGTAGCGTTCTGGAGAGGTTGAGCCACATTGAGAGACTGTCTGTACAGGACGCCCGACCGCCAGGTTCCCCATGCGAGGATTACACACCCGATTCTCACATCCTGGTACATTTAAACAAACACAAATATAAAATACAGTGACATTAGATTAACAAATTATGACTGGAATGCCCCCCAAAAAAGCACAGAATCGATTATGTCCATTAGTGTTTTTGTTTATCCCTAATCTTCTGTCATGTTTCACACAAAACAAAACCTCTAGAGCATCTAAAGTTAACAATGCTGGGTTGTTTGAACCCAAATTTGGGTCAAATATGGACAAACCCAAATGTTGGGTTAAAAATGTCATTTCAAATTTTAACTTCAACTGTTGCATTTTTAACCCAACATTTGGGTTTGTCCATATTTGACCCAAATTTGGGTTGAAACAAACAACCCAGTATTTTTTTAGAGTGTTTCAGCAATGTTTCAGGACTGATTAAAGCCTGATTACAGGTCAGATTTGTATCGGTATTGAGTATTGAACAGAAAGACACATTTGCACACTTGTGGAAGTAACCATAACAAAAACACAGTACTCACTCGGTCTGAAGCAGAGTGTCGACAAGACTTCATTATAGATTTATATTGTTTTTAGATATACGGTGTTTAGATAGGTGTTTTAATGGAACAAAATTAGAATTTCCACTGCACCGAAAATGACCTCATAGGTTTATTTTATTATTTTTATTGAACACGAGTCAACAACAAAAGATTACAAGTACACTAGATAAACAAAAGAAAAAAGAACAAAGTTTCTGCCTCAAATTTAAGTAGAATCAACTTGGATGTTTAAGTCATTTAATCTTAAATTAAACTGGATTTTTTTTAATTTTTTTTTTAAGTTGAATCTTGTGTAATTTATTTTAAAAAGTTGCTTACCAGTAACTTATTTTTAGGGCTGTCAAACGATTAATCGCGATTAATCACATCCAAAATAAAACTTTGTTTACATAATATATGTATATATATATATGAATACACACATGTGACATTGTATATATTTAAGACATATTTTCATGTATATACTGTATCATATATACATATATATACACACATAATACATACAATAATATATACATATATATATTGTATAAATATCAATATTTTATATATATATATATATATATAAAATAATTATATACAGTGCACCCACATATATTATGTAAACACAAACTTTTATTTTGGATGGGATTAATCGTTTGACAGCCCTACTTATTTTGGTTAGTTGAAGCAATGTAAAAACATGTCATAACTCAATCATATAATTATTTACAGTACATCTATGCACATAGGCCTATACACATAGAAAGGACATTGGTAAATGCTGCATCATGGTAACATTGTTTTAAACTTTATAGGTTATGTTAGCTATTTAATAATTTAGCAGGCGTTATTAGTCACTGTATAATTTAATTTCCAAAACGAATTGTTCCTAAACATAAACAATCAATGCTTTAAATGGTAGCGTGCTTTAACTGCGGAATCAATCTGAATGCAAATTGGCTGGATTCAGCAAGATCTTGTTGGGTGTGTATGCGCATGCAAAGTTTTGGTTTGTTTTGCATATTCAGATCACCCCCATCTCCCCATATCAATCACAGTTCGTCACTCAGAGTCAGACACCATGCGTCTCCGCTTGGCAAGCCGCCTTGTTTTGATCGCACGTGCGGGTGAATAGTTTACATGCAGAAAACACTGACCTGAACACGCAGGGTGAGGAACGCTCATCACGAGCGCTGCGAGTAGCACACATCTCCCTGGCAGCTCCATATTAGTCATTAATCCACAAATTACACGTATCAAACCCCGCGAGGGTTTTAATCCACAATGCCCACGGGAACCTGATTCCGCTCCAGAGCCTTTCAGATAGCATGTAGGAGCACGACTTCACTGGCGTGGGTTGGCCAGGTGCGCAAACGCTGAGCTGAGGTGAGCTGCCCCCATGACAAACAGAAAGCATTCACCTGAAGAAGGACAGAAGTCTCGCGCGACACCGCCATTGGAGTGTAACCTCACATGAGCGTCTATCTGTCGCCGGTGACAGCTGTCCGCTCGCGCTGCTCGTGTGAAAGGCGAGTTGCGCGTGTTTCGCTCGGGAACACCTGAGCTGGGATCTGGAGCCCCTGCTGTGAGTGACAGGACCTTTGAAGAACAGAGGCCACGCCCCTTCTCCCAGCATTTTTCTCGATTTAATGGGAGCATTCCTGGCATGAGTCATTCAACGTCAGCTCTTGCGGGACTCGCTTTCTATTGACTTCTTAATAAGGCTAATTCTGTTTACAATACATGTATTACATAAGTCTCTCCTTATTACATTACATTTTATCTCCTTAAAGGAGTAGTTCATTTTTTACAAACTTTTACTGATAATTTACTCACCCCCATGTCATCCAAGATGTCCATGTCTTTCTTTCTTCAGTTAAAAATAAATGACGTTCTTTGATGAAAACATTACAGGATTTTCTCCACATAATGGACTTCAATGGGAACCAAACAGTTCAAGGTCTAAATGAGAGTTTCAGTGCAGCTTCAAATGGCTTTAAACGACACCAGACGATGAATAAGGGTCTTATCTAGGACCCTTTGAGTCATGACTCGAAAAAAGATTTTTTCATTTTGATGAACGAGTTCGAGAGTCACGAACGCACATCACAGAACAGAGCAGGGCGAGCATTTGTGCTTATAAAACTTAAACGTTTTTTTATTTATTTTTTAAATGCCCGATCGTTTCGCTAGATAAGACCCTTATTCATCGTCTGGTGACGTTTAAAGCCCTTTGAAGCTGCACTGAAACTCTCATTTGGACCTTGAACCGTTTGGTTCCCATTGAAGTCCATTATATGGAGAAAATCCTGGAATGTTTGGTTCTTCTTCTGTAAGGCACTGTTATCAATGATACGGAGGATGACGTTAAATATAATGCTCAGATTTATATTTGAAATAAGAAAGTGGCCTATAGCAAACTGTCATTTAACACTGCAAAGCACTGTAGAAAAAATATGTTGAGATTACACACATTTAAATGATCATTCAAAAGTATTTTTATAGCAAAAGTAAATTAATAAAGAATGTCATTCAGAATTTTATATTAAAAAAACACTTTCATTCAACATTCTATGATGACAAACAACATGTTCTATTTTTCAGTTTATCAAAGATTCTTTTTTGAAAATTATTGGATGACTCTTGTTTGATCTCACTCGGATTGGTTCCAAATTGTGTTAAAAATGTCATGAAATCAAAGCATTTTGAGATCTAAATCATGTGAAATCAGCTGACATGAAAAGAAAAGATTGCATATTGATTTGATCAAGGCGGAAAAGCCCATAAGATTGGTCAACAGGAAGGTATAATACAGGATGAAAGACAGGTCACTTTTTGAAATATGGAAAAAAAATCCTCGTCTGGAATGCGGATCTGCAAAAGATTTCCGCTCTAATCCGCTACTGTTGGCTTTCAGGCAGCTTTTAATCTTTGATTCATTCACAAAGTACCCAACACATAATATATATGCAATCCTATCTGGCGATACCACTGGTAAAGAATCTCTTGGCGTGTCATGTCATAACTGTCAGCCAAGTTTACATGACATTTCAATAAATGGTAAAGAAATGCATCAACAACAACAAAAAGAAGCTGGACAAGTCTTCAGAAGATAAATCAACTTTATTTATTTGTGATGCAGAATTGCTGTACAAATAAAGGACACTGCTGGGCAATTTAGATTTACTGTTGTGTTTTTAAACATAAATCTAACAGATATATAGCTAGAGTTCTGCTTGAAAACTTAATGAATGCATTAGTGAATCAAACCAAATGGTGAGATGATTCACATACACTGCTGCTGTGCTAACAGTCTTTTAAAAGAGCTTTAAAAACGTGTCCTGAGTACTGAGAAATTAACATAACCGATTAGCCTAAACAAAATAGTAATGTATCTATCTATAAATTACTGTGTATGTTTCGCATATCTCTTTATCTGTTAGTCCGATGGATTTCAAACTAGATGTTTAGATTAGAAATGCAAAAAGATATCGGTAAATATATTGGTAAAATGACACGCGTTGAAGATGTTTAAGGTTGTGGTTTTAAATTAAACATTCTGACATAAACACTCTGTCAGCTAAACATTAACTCAGCTACAAAGACAATAACCGTCTTTCATAGTCTCTATAATTGTAATCTGCACAATGACAACAAAGTTTACACTAATGTAAATCTAATCTAAACTCCGGCTACCTGTACAGAGATACCTCAAATACATGCCACCTAACATCATTATTATAAATAGTCACCGTATCACCGTTATAAATTGTTATGCAACCGTAGTTCAATTTTCCATTTTTATTGTGTCATTATGTCATATCAGTATTAGCTTTCTGCCATACACAAATAAAAATATTTTTGCTGTCCAATTGTAACGATGAGCTCTCAAACACACCAAAACAACAATTACTAAACATACACACACAAACAGATTTTGCACGGGCACTGCTGCACTAGTTTTATATTTCAAACGCGATTCTATCATGGCGCGATGGCACGCCAGTCCTGTGAGTGGCGCTGTTGGCGCACGCGCTCTTCTCCCCCGCCGCGCGGTCAAAGTTCGCTCGCAGTCCTTCCCTCTCTCGGCGGCAAGGCGTGCGAGTGTGCTTCACTAGCCTATGCTATTTGAATAAACAATTTTTTCATCTGCAAAACTACTTTAGCAGTACAGTCATGGTAAGTACACTAGAATCTCCTTCTTTCGGCTCGATACTTGAAGTTTTGTTTCGAGAAGAAAGGTGGTTTTCATTCAGGAATGAGCGGACAATGCGGTTGCGTGTTAGCATCGGGAACGCAGATTGGACGTTGTTTTCAGTCATTATCAATGTTGGAACATTTATCTCGTATTATCAACATTTCCATTTGCCTTGTCACAACTTAGTCATCTGCTCTCCGTAGATAGTGTATATCTGTAGATAGCCTATGCTAATTCGCAGCTAATTATTGTAAATCCAGCAATACTAAAAGCATAGGCTAATAGTTAATTTGACGTTCTTATTGTGCCTTCGTATCTTCTTGAGAATACATTTCTAATATATAATTCAATCCTCACCAGAATAAATAAAATCTTTCTATTGGAAAGTTATAGGAATGTACATACTATAAATCATAATTGTTCTTGTGATATCCAGCATAAGCATTCTATGTTTGCTGTACTTTTTTACTTTATTCTAAACTTTTCATTCTCATTTGTTTTGATTATTTTAATTTCTTCTGTGTAAAGCACTTTGAATTACCATTGTGTATGAAATGTGTTGTATATACTACCCTAGTCTTATAATACTCTGTTCAGCCTGGCTTATGTTGGAATTTTATGAAAGATTTGATTCCCATTGAAATTAGAAAAGGTATTGTCCGCAACACTGCTTTATGCTCCCATATTTAATAAAAAAGCAATGTTGACCCCACTGGGGCTTCTTCAGGGTTGCAGACATTACTTTTTCTTTTACTTTATTTTTATATCAGACACTAAACTTTGGCTTTTTCTGCAGAGTTTGCCGTTAAACCCCAAGCCCTTTCTGAACGGTCTCACAGGAAAGCCTGTGATGGTGAAGCTGAAGTGGGGGATGGAGTACAAGGGGTACCTGGTGTCGGTGGACGGCTACATGAACATGCAGGCAAGTCTCAATATAATAGACCGTTAATGGATGCTTTTGATCATAAAATATCTTTAGCTGTCACTAATTTTCACCATGGCCCACATGCACAATATCCAGTGTAATTTAAATCCCCATGACACCCCATGAGTTTCAGCCGTTAGTAGGGATGCATCGATATGTGTTTTTTGGCCAATTCTAACAGGCAACTATTGGCCGATACCGGTATTTGTCACTTGCTCTAATCTATTTTAATGACAGACGTTCTAATAAGTGTGTGGATCATGATTTAATTTAGCAAAAAATCATGTATTAAGGTATAGTGTAATGCTGCATCATCAAATCATTTCTATTGAACATGGATTTGATCCATTTCAACATTCAACAGGCCTACATACAAACAGAACAAAGATGCATATGAAATAAACATTGCCTTTTGGTCTAACATTAGTATTTAGGTATGGAAATAAAGTAATACAATGTAAAATATACTCTTAATTGTATCTATTAAATGTACATTAACTCTTATTAAAGTTATTTAGTCAATAGTGAGCATTTTCTTTACTTTTTTATCTTTTGTTTGATTAACATTAAATCAAAATATTTGGCTGCTGTCACTTTAAGAGCTGCATGAATCCATTATACTGATACACGCGTGTTATTTCTCAACTGCTAACATTCATTTAAGCCATAATCAACTGTGTTTAGTGACAGATACAAGAAAGGCGTTTTGATATGAATTAAATGTGAAAGGGAACTCAAGTTAGTATTTGTGCGCTGTCTAAAACACTTCTTTCTGGGTGCACGTGAATGTTCATACACAACTTCCCACACATTTCTTTGAATATTTAAGTTGGCAAGGCTTAAACGTGTGTAAAGGATAACAATTCTGCAAGGATCAATTGTTCTGAGCATAGTTTACGCTGGCACCGGGCAGTCCATATTGTTAAATTGAAGAAATGTTGGATTACACAGTTAATCTATACATCTCCCTTTTTCATGCTATATAGCCAATGGTTTTAAATCAGCCGATACGTCTGTGCATCTCTAATTGTTAGTAGTCCTTCTCTTAATGTGTTAATTAAGCTCTGTCTCTCTGATACATCTAGCTGGCCAACACAGAAGAGTATGTGGATGGAGCATTAGCGGGTCATCTTGGCGAGGTGCTCATCAGGTAAGACTTTGGTTTGAAAATCAATGAGTGGTGCATGTCATGGATGATGTCTCAATGAATATCTCAATTTCAGATCATCCGTGCTTCTTCCGCAGTGTAGAGAGCTTGCGCGCATGGTTGCCAGATTGCAAAAATTAACACAGCGAAGGAAATGTATACCTTTAAAGAAAAAGCTTTGATTGGGGGATTTAAACTCTTGACATCTGGCAAACGCAAGCATGAAAGCTCGGAGAGGCTTGTTAAAAACAGCATGTAATATTAGGTCTCCTCCTTTTTTAATTCTATGACAAAAACAAAGATTTTGGCATAGCTTTTATTTAACCACATCTTAGTTTCGTCTTTTATTGGCAATAATATTGCATGTTGATAGTCAGTTATCGTTTAATCACATTGGTGTCATCTCGTCTTAGTCATGAAAAAAGGTTGTTGATTTTCTTAATGAAATGAACAGTGGTGGCAAAAAATATTTGGCGATACTTGGGACGTTTTTTGTTCAACATGAATTGCACACATCCATATCGAAAACGGAAATTAAGCTATTATATTATGAAATTAAGCTATTATGTAAAAAATGAAATGCATGTTTCTAATAAGTGGCTAGATAAGAACATTTAGAGTGAATATGTGGAGTTTACGTTGTCGAACTGTTTACCACAGACTTTTTTTACTTAAATTGAAAAAAAGAAAAGAAAAATTTTGTATTATACTACTGTTTTTTTTCCCCCCTTCAGGTGTAATAATGTTTTGTACATAAGAGGAGTAGAAGAAGAGGAAGAAGATGGAGAGATGAGAGAATGAAGAGTGAATCGATTTCTAATGGGATTGGAAGATGTATTGGTTAATTTGCCATTTGTGTTAGTTTTATGTAAAGCTGTTTCTTTTTTCTTTGTAAAACTGTTAGTTTGACATTTTTTTCACTGTAAAAGTTATTGGTGGCACGACAAATAAATTGTGCACTTTTGTATGTTTTTGTTGTATTTCTTTGTCTGACTTTGCAGTTAACATGAAACAAAATTGACCCTATGTACTTGACGCAACAATTCATAAGTGCATGCAATTCTGAAGAAAAACTTGTCTGACTCTATTCTGATATAATGCCACAAATGGTCTGGCATAGACCACTAACCATTTAATTGCAGATGCATAGAATCCCTAATTGCTTCTTTTTCAACACATCATTGAATGTGTTTCACTTGGTAATAGGTAACATTAGTTGAGTGAGTCATGAAAGCTAAAGTTCACAGTAAAAGCCTAACCAAAGAGCTTTTTCATTTTTTAATGAATTATATATTTATAAATTAATATACTTACAAATAATATTATTTTAATAGTTTAAATTATGGATTATATGTTTGTAGTCGTTCATTTCAATAATTATGTGGCCACTTTCTGAGGAGTAAAATCATCATCGCACTACTGCTAATTTAGTATATTCAGGTTAAGACAGGTTTGTTTTGGGAAATTACACTGGAAACAACTTGATACGTGTATTGTGAATGTTTTAGAAGCTAACGAAGGGAAATAGAGCCATGTTTTTGTGTGTGGCGAATCGATTAATCGATCCGTGTGACGGACGAGTTAAATGACAAACGTTTAATATTAGCAATAAGGCAAGGTAATTTTGAATCTTGTCATTATAGTTCACATTCACCTGAAGTGCGTATAAAAAGTCCATTCGCAAAATGTTTTACAGTATTGCTTATCGCATCTATTATTTTAAATGAATCAACTGTGTAGTTAGTAAGAAGCACCACCACGAAAATAACGTGTTGTACAGAATCGGCGGGACCGAAACATAAGCTCACTGGCCATTTAGCGACCTTCGGCCAAGTTACCCAATTTTGGCTTTGCTAAATATTTACCCACTCTTTCACCACTGAGCTCTGCTCTGAAACACTTTCACCAAAGTTAAACTACAATGTCTTCCAGCAGTTTCAGACTTTTAGTCAAGAATGCAACCCAAGTGGTCTTGGTTTGCAGAAATGGTGAAAAGTATCTCACCAGGGATGGGATGCAGACTCTGGCTGTCGTCGAGAATGGCAGTGTGGTGATTGGACAGTAAGTCGGGTGAATTCTTTATATTACTGATGGTCTGTCTTATTTATTGCACGTGGTTAAACGCTAGCATTACTGTCTCCGTACAAAAACAATTAGCCAATTCTCAATACATGTTTAGGATAAAACACACACACAAAAAAATTAAAAGCATTGAGAATTGAATTGCATGAAGTTTTGCTTTTTAACCACTAGACGGCCAAAGGTTACATACTTAAATAATGAAAATATAGGATGGCTCCTTCAAAGAGATTAATTATTGCAAAATACATTAAGCGGTCAATATTGTCACAAATATGTCCACAAAGTCAAATGTATCCATAAAGCTACAGTAAACATTTTAGTAACACTTTACATAGGTTTCATTTGTAAGCATTTTTTGCTTATACGTCGGCTCTGCGTGACTGTGAGGATAAATATTAGCCTTAATAGATAATGTTTTACAATTAACTTTGTTAGAGAGATATATATGAGGCTATTTATCTGTTCAACAAAATGCCTTACCTGTTGAGTAATAAAAACGCCATCCCTGCCTTGAGCACTTTTACAATAGGCCTAGACTAGACCTATCAAATTCTTCAGTTCTCACCATCTCTGAAAAGCCATTTTGTTTCTCGTTTTATCAGGACCTCTGTCGCCATGTCAACCTTTTTCTCGCTAGTCGTGACAACTGCCATTTGGTTATCAAAATACACCCTGCAAAAGTAGCCGGAAGGACACGTTTCTATTTAGGGATATGACGAGACACGCGGGCTTTTGACGTATGTACGCAATTTCCCGCGAAAACCACCCCGTCAGGTTTTAAAAAAATAATCACTTAATAGTCTTACGTAAATCAGGGTAAGACAAATAATAATAATAATAATAATAATTGAATAGAAGAATTGATTGTATTGTCTGTTAAATGTTTGTTAATTTTAAACAAAAGAGTTGCATTGCCATAGCCTATAGTGTACATTTAACTATAAATTATTTAACATGAACTAACAGACCACTTCTATATTTGAAGAGTTCAGATGCAAAAGCCTCTAAATGCCATTTGAAATTTTCTTTTTTATTGATAATTTTTAGCAAACTTGTATATTTAAGTTCAGTAATTTCACTTAAATAACAATTAATAGGTAATTATCATTGCCATTTAAGTGAAATTACTGAACTTAAATATACAAGTTTCATAAAAATCATCATTAAAGAAGAAAATTTCAAATGGCATTTAGAGGCTTTTGCATCTGAACTCTTCATTTATTAATCTTAGTCAATGGTAGTTTCAACATTTACTAATACACTTTTAAAATGTAATGATAGTTTTGTTAACATAATGCACTGAACTAACATGAACAAACAATGAGCAAGATCTATAGGTCTTCTAACTAATGTTAGCAAAGGTATAGTTATAATAAATACATTTAAAAAAAATAAATAAAAATAGCAATTTAAGTCAATGGTATGTCCTCATTGAGCTATTTGTGTGTGTGTGTAGTGATGGACTAATTAAAGCTGTTGGAGCAGCAGACATCATTGAGTCTCAGTTCAAAGGAGCAAAGTTTGACAATGTCCTGGATGCGTCTGGCATGTGTGTTCTCCCAGGTAAGTGTTACATCTTCCACCCAAAATAAACAGTTTGACCCCTTCTGTTGACACATCCTTTAAAATCATATATATATACAGATTAATGAATATTAACATAATTTTACAGGTCTGGTTGATGCACACACACACCCAGTGTGGGCTGGAGACAGAGTGCATGAGTTTGCCATGAAGGTTTGCTTTCATTTAGTTCAATCTATCTCTCTATGAGGATATAACTTTAAGTCTTGGTGTCAGAGGTGTAACATACCTTATCTTGTTCTGTGTACAGCTGGCTGGTGCCACATACATGGAAGTGCATGAAGCAGGAGGTGGGATTCATTTTACAGTGGCACACACTCGCTCAGCAACCCAGCAACATCTATTAGCCGGGTTACAGAGCCGTCTGGAGCGCATGATGAGAGCGGGAACCACGCTGGTGGAGTGTAAGAGTGGATATGGACTTGAGATGGACACTGAACTCAAGATGCTGAGGGTGATCAATTCAGCAAGAAAGTCACTGCCAATCGGGATATCGGCAACATACTGTGGAGCCCACGCAGTACCCAAGTACACACTCTTCACAAAATTAGTTTATCATGTACAAAATTGTTTTAAGCATGTACGTTATTGTAGTCCTCAAATTGCTTCTTGCCAATCCTAAATTTTCCGAAAAAAAAAACTGAAGTAATACACACACTTTCAGATATAAACACACAATAATACCAACTAAAAAAAGGCAAATTCACCCAATTTTGAAGGTTAGAGACAGACAGAGATAGATATAGATAATTCTCAAAAGTGACAGTAAAGACATTTATAATGTTACAAATGATTTCTATTTTAAATAACTGCTATTCTTTTGAACTTTCCATTTATCAAAGAATATTAACTGTTTACAACACTGGCAATAATAATCAATATTTCTTAAGCATCAAATCAGCATATTAGAATGATTTCTGAACGATCATGTGACACTGAAGACTGGAGTAATGATGCTGAAAATTCAGCTTTGCATTACGTGAATCCTTTTTTTAAAAAAAAATAAAATAATTGTAATGATATTTCATAAATTTGATAATTTTTATTAATCAAATAAATTCAGCCTTGGTGATCAAGATTTTTCAAAACATTGAAAAATCTTAACAACCCCAAAGTTTTGAACTTTATCTTTGTGTATTCAGAGGTAAAACAATGGAAGAAGCCACTCGGGACATTGTGGCCGTGCAGTTGCCCGAGATAAAAAAGCTAATGGCTTCGGGTGATCTGCAGGTGGACAACATTGATGTGTTTTGTGAGAAAGGTGTGTTCGATCTGAACTCTACACGTTGCATACTCCAGGCTGGCAAAGACATGGGTCTCAACATCAACTTTCATGGCGATGAACTCCATCCCATGAACTCTGCACATGTATGTTATGTTTGCACACTTACACGTTTGAGTTTCTTGTGTACATGCACACAATGCTCAAGTTCTTACATAATCTTTGTCTTCCAATCGAACAGCTTGCGGCAGAACTTGACGCTTTAGCCATCAGTCATTTAGAAGAAGTGACAGATGATGGAATCGCTGCCATGGCAAAAGCTAAAACATCCGCGGTCCTCCTACCCACCACTGCCTATATATTAAGGTAAATAACCACAATGTCGATGACAATTATCAATGCAATTAGAGTAGTTCACTTTTAAAAAAAAATTGCTGATAATTTACTCACCCCCATGTCATCCAAGATGTCCTCGTCTTTCTTTCTTCGGTCGAAAAGAAATTAAGGTTTTTGATGAAAACATTCCAGGATTTTTCTCCATATAATGGACTTCAATGGGAACCAAACGGTTCAAGGTCCAAAAGACACTTTCAGTGCAAACTGTTCAAAGGGCTTTAAACGATTCTAGACGATGAATAAGGGTCTTATCAAGCGAAACGATTGCTTATTTAATAAATAAATAACAAAGTTTAAGTTTTATAAGCACAAATGCTCGCCTTGCTCTGTTCTGTGACGCACGTTCGTGACTCTCCTGTTCAAACTCGTTCATCAAAACATCTCGTTCATTCAACAAACGATTTGACTCGAAAAAAGATTCGTTCATTTTGATTCATCGTCTGGAATCGTTTAAAGCCCTTTGAACAGTTTGCAGTTTGCACTTAAACTGTTTTTTGGACCTTGAACCGTTTGGTTCCCATTGAAGTCCATTATATGGAGAAAAATCCTGGAATGTTTTCATCAAAAACCTTAATTTCTTTTCGACTGAAGAAAGAATGACATGGACATCTTGGATGACATGGGGGTGAGTAAATTATCAGTAATTTTTTTTTTTTTTTTAAGTGAACTACTCCTTTAAATAATTTGCAATGAATCTTGAATTTGATCTAAGGCTTTCTCCACCACGCGCGAGAGACATGCTTGATGCTGGAGTCATAGTGGCCCTGGGCAGTGACTTCAACCCCAATGCCTACTGTTGCTCAATGGTGACCATAATACACAACACATCTTATTAATAAACATATGTTGTCTTGTAGAAATTTGACCCGGCCACTCCATATAATTCTATTTGTCTGTTTGTTCATTAGCCTATGGTGATGCACTTGGCCTGTGTGATGATGAAGATGTCTATGCCAGAAGCTTTGGCCGCAAGCACTATAAACGCAGCCTACGCTCTCAACCGTTCACAAACGCACGGGTCGCTTGAAATCGGGAAACAGGGAGACCTCGTGATCATTAATGCACCACGGTGAGCTCACACACATACAGTAGCTTCAGGTTATTCAGGTGCTGAATTCTCAAGTATTACCTTCGACGATCCAGTTCAACCAAACTAATAAGCAAAAATTACTATGTCTAAATGCAAAGTGTGTTTTTTTTTATTTCAATGAAATGAATACTATATTTTAGTTCTAGTGTTTTTTTATTTTATATTTTGTATTTTTTTTAGGGGATTTTAAGATACTAAATTAGATTTACACTGTATTTATATTCACTTTTTGAGCATAGACCTGAAAACTTAAACGGTCGTAAATCTCGAATGCTAGTTTAGAACACAGACTTAAAGGAGTAGTTCACTTTTGAAAAAACTTTTGCTGATAATTTACTCACCCCCATGTCATCCAAGATGTCCATGTTATTCTTTATTCAGTCGGAAAAAAAAAATGAAGGTTTTTGATGAAAACGTTCCAGGATTTTTCTCCATATAATGGACTTCAATGGGAACCAAACGGTTTAAGGTCCAAAAGACCTAAAAAAAGTATTTTTTTTTTTAGTTTTAGTTTATTTTTAGTTTTTATTAAAAAAAAAAAATTTTTTCAAGACCATTTAACCATTTCGAATCATGTCCATTATTTTTTTTGTGTGTGTTCACACATAGCAAGCAACCTTTACCAAGTTTTGTACCATTCTGATTATGGTTCTGACTTAAAGGAGTAGTTCACTTTTAAAAAAACTGTTGCTGATAATTTACTCACCCCCATGTCATTCAAGATATCCATATCATTCTTTCTTCAGTCGAAAAGAAATTAAGGTTTTTGATAAAAACATTCCAGGATTTTCTCCATATAATGCACTTCAATGGGAACCAAACGTTTCAAGGTCCAAAAGACACTTTCAGTGCAGCTTCAAAGGGCTTTAAACGACACCAGACGATGATTAAGGGTCTTATCTATTGAAACGATCGCTCATTTAAAAAAATAAATAAAAAAGTTTAAGTTTTATAAGCACAAATGCTCGCCTTGCTCTGTTCTGTGATGAGTGTTCGTGACTCTCCTGTTCAAACTCGTTCATCAAAATGAACAAATCTTTTTCGAGTTATGACTCGAAGGGTCCGAGATAAGACTCATTCATCGTCTGGTGTCGTTTAAAGCCCTTTTAAGCTGCACTGAATCTTTCTTTTGGACCTTGAACCGTTTGGTTCCCAATGAAGTCCATTATATGGAGAAAATCCTGGAATGTTTTCATCAAAAACCTTAATTTCTTTTCGACTGAAGAAAGAAAGACATGGACATCTTGGATGACATGGGGGTGAGTAAATTATCAGCAAAAGTTTTTTTTAAAAGTGAAGTAGTCCTTTAAGGAGTTTTATTTTAGAATAATTTTTTATTTTTTATTTATTTTTTTTCGGAAGAGCTCCAGAGGGTTAGATAAACTTTTGTGTTTAATTTTTTTAATTTTATTGCTGAAGTGTTGAATTTTCTTCCCTTATTTGCCTCATTTCACTTTTGGTGTGAAAGGGCCTTTACATTTACAAAACTTTTCTGTTATTTTATTGAACTCAGAAAAAGTAGTGCAACACATTACTTTCCCATAAAAAGCAACACAATTAGTTACTATTTCAGGGAGAAACGCAATATTGTAATGCGTTACTTTTCCCAACACTGTTTATAAGTTGTTTGAATACGGAAATCAGTTATTGAGATTCAGATTATGAGTGGTGCTTGATGGAACTTGTTATAATTTTAGTTGTCTTTCCTCCTGTTGCAGGTGGGAACATCTGGTGTACCAGTTTGGGGGCCATCAGGAGCTCATCAAATATGTCATAATCAAAGGCAAGATTGTTCATGAAAATGAAAAAGTCTTGACCCTTTGAGCATCGTGCACCGCAGTCAATCAATTGTGTGGTAACATTTTATTACCATGGATAGTAAACCTCATGGACCATACTCGAATACTTAATAATAAAATTAAAAAACATGTTTGTTAATAAAATAAATAAATAAATATTATACATAGGGTGATTCTGTTTACAGCAGCTGTATAAAAATCATAAAAAACTTCTCTTATATCAATGTGTCCTTCCATTTCCATTATGCGTCCATTACCGTAAAGGAAATGCTCGGTTTAGCACCAGTTCCATCTTCTCTGCTCCTAAAGCACATGCGTCGAACACACACACTAGTCTTTGATTGGTCAACTGATTTGCAGTGGCGATCATGTCAGCTGTTGGAGAAGAAAGAGAAACCAGACTTAAATGTTTAGCAGTTTTATGAATCATTATGGTTTTATGTAGTCGTTTTTCCTCCAAATTTTAATTGTTGGGTTGCAGTTTATAATCTATATTACATCAGAGTACATATAATGTAAGAAGCTTCACCAGACACTAGAAGAAAAAAAAATCCCCTCTTTTATTGGAATACAGAATTAATACAATTCTTGTGATATTTTTCGTGACAATATGATATTTTAGAAAAACACATTACGTCCTGCCCTTCACTCTTAGAAACAAAATTCTTTATGGACTTAGTTTTAATCCATACATTTTGTTTGTATTCATTTTTTAATTTTAATTAAATATGAATCAAATGGCTTACTTTATCACAATATATATATATATATATAGAATAATGGTTCTTTAAAATTGAGGGGGCTTTATATAACATGATGTATAACACTATGTTTAGTAGCTGAAACCATTATCAAATTTGCTAAAATATGAACATTTTTGTTTAAATGGATGTGTTTTGACACTGAAATTCGCTCTAAATAAAAAAGGCCTTTATATTTACCGGGGCTTGGGGGCGGGGCATGTGGTGAAAACCCTCCATGTGATAGGATAGACTCCCAAGAGTTATCATGTGACAGGGGGAGGGGCATCCAGTGCAGGTTTCCCGGGGCAGCAGGCAGAAAAAGAGCATCAAGCATCACTCCATCTGATAAAGCTATCCACACAAGGGAAATAAAAACATTATCACAATACTACAAACACTTTGACTGACACTTCACTTCACAAAATTGTGTTTTTGAATGTGCACCTCTCATTGTCAGAGTGAAGTAGCCGGTGTAGCAGGAGGCGGGGCTAAATGACTCCAGCTCTCTCTGTGGGAGGAGCTTGTGAAAGTTGTTAACCTGCATCCCCACGGCAACAGCCTGAACATGTCGTCGCTCATAACAAAAAACCCGTGGCAAAGTTTCCATGGCGACCCGTGTCAGTCCCAGACGTGAGGTCATGGGACTAGTGGGCGGCGTCGAGAAATCTTCGTCGTCATCTTCATCATTGCTATCATCATCATCCTGTTCTCCGACTAGAAACTCCATGGCGCCGTCAAACAGAGAAAAATCTGCAGGGCACAGGACACACCGATCTTTTAATAGAAATTCAATGCAAATCTGAGTAAATTCGCACAGTTATTGTAATTCAGTTCAATTTCCTAAAAATTTATTCACCCCCATGTCATCCAAGATATTCATGTCTTTATTCAGTTCAAAAAGAAATGAACGTTTTGGGGGGAAAACATTCCAGGATTTTTCTCCATATAGTGGACTTCAATGGGGTCCAACAGGCTGAAGGTCCAAATTGCAGTTTCAAAGGATCTACACTCTACCATTCGAGTAATGAGGGTCTTACCTATCCAAACCATCGGTCATTTTATTAAAAAAAAAAATCAAATATATATACTTTTTCACCACAAATTCCCATCTTGCACATCCACAACTTCACACATTACGAAGTAACGTTGAACAGTCAGGTGGTAACCTGATGTAGGTGGAAAATATATAGGGTAGGGTGAAAAACTCGTCCAACAAATCGTCCAACAACCTTTTATTTTTATTTATTTATTGTAAAGGGCGTTTGACTTAGTCTTGTTTGCTTTGTAAACTCTTAGGTCGATATTTCCACCTCTGTCACACACGTGACATTTCAACATGATTACGTAATGTGTGGCGCATTACAGCTATTGAAAGACGAACATTTGTGGTTAAAAAGTATATAAATGTTGATTTTTTTATTTTATTTTATAAAATGACGAATGGTTCGGCTAGATAAGACCCTTATTCCTCGGCTGGGGTCGTGTAGAGCCTTTGAAGCTTCATTGAAACTGCAATTTGGTCCCTCAACCCGTTGGACCCCATTGAAGTCCACTATATGGAGAAAAATCCTGGAACGTTTTCCTCAAAAGCCTTAATTTCTTTTCGACTGAAGAAATACATGAATATCTTGTCTGAAGTGGGGGTGAGTAAATTATCAAGAACTTTGATTTCTGAAGTCAACTAATTTCTGTTGATCCGACACTCCGCTGACGGAGATACAAAAATGCAAAAGTACAAACTGTAGTTTCATTAAAGTCATAGAGCTCTCAAAAGAGATTTGCTGATAAATAAAAGGGACTTTTCTTGGTCCAGTTAACACGGAGAACGAGTAAACACTGTTCATGTACTACCGACACCATAACAATACAAACCAGGTTGAAAATCGTCAAACTTGCACCCAAGAACACCTGAGAATTTGTATGGTTTGTGTGATTGTTAAAGGGATACTCCACTTTTTTTTGGAAATAGGCTCATTTTACAACTCCCCCAGAGTTAAACAGTTGGGTTTTACCGTTTTCGAATCCATCCAGCCGATTTTCTGATATTTAGAAGAAAATCGGTAACCAGACAGTATCTGGTCTCATTGACTTCCATAGTATATTTTTTTCCTACTATGGAAGTCAATGAGACCAGAAACTGTCTGGTTACTGATATTCTTCTAAATATCAGAAAATCATCTGAATGGATTCAAAAACGGTAAAACTCAAACGTTTAACTCTGAGGGAGTTGTAAAATGAGCCTATTTCCCAAAAAAGTGTATCCCTTTAACAACGCCACTGCATTCTCTTACCCCTCTCTGCGTCATCCTCTGTTGCAAATGGTTGCAGAGGTGGTGCCAACCTGAGAGAGAATTCATTATTATTATTATTATAATTATTCTTCCGACAGCAGTTCTTCTGTATCAGACAGAAACACACTCTTACCTCTTTCTCGGGCTAGTACTGCCGAAAAGTTTCCGCTTTACTGGTGTCCTGTGAGGTTCAGACCTGCGGTAAAAACAATAGTTAGGGACAGTTCACCAAATAAAGATCCATGCTTGATATGCTTGTGTTTGTTAGAAAATCAAAAGGAGGGCTTTAGCTGCTCTTTTCCACGCAATGACAGTGAAGGGGAAGGGTCACTGTGATTTGGCCAAGTTAGACATGTTCCTGGATCAACATTTCTGTCTGAAAAGGTACTCCTAACCCTGATGTAGAAGAACCCAACCGCAGCCTACACTTGTCTCTCAACTCTGATTGGTTTATTTGAATGTTGATCCAGGATCATGTTGTACTTGGTGAAATCGTGTTTACCGGAGATGCTGTCAAGCTGCTTGCTATCGAATCTCATTCACACTTCTGCTTCTGTCGTGATAAGTTATAAGACATACAAGAACATTTTTGATCATTCCTGGATGAACTATTCAATCCACATCATATCAGGAACCCAAAACAACACATACGCCTCTCTCTGCCGTGGCACTCTAGGGCTGAGTGGAGCCGATGGGAGATCTGAACACTGTGTTCGCCCATTGCTCTATAAAAGAAAAGACAATAGAGATATAAGAAAGGTACAGTATCACTCAAGTTTGGAGTCCGTAAGATTGATTTATTTAAAGAAATAAATACTCCTATTCAGCAAGAATGCATCAAACTGATCACAAGTGAAAGTAAAGACATTGCTGTTTTTTAAAACTTTCTATTCATCTAAGAATCCTGAATAAATGTTTCACAATGTTTGATGATATTGTAATTTTTAATACTATTTACTACTAATTGATAATACTAATAAATGTTTCTTGAGCAGCAAATCAGCACACCAGAATGATTTCTGAAGGATCATGTGACACTGAAGACTGGAGTAATGATGCTGAAAATTTAGCTTTGCATCACATGAACAACATTATAAAATATACTTAACCCTAAATCCGTATTCTGGACAAATGTGGGCAAATAGTTTTGATTTATTTAAAAAAAAAATACTTCCCTTGATCTGAGCGGTACAAGACTTGGCTACTTTTCCTAAGTTTGCCTCCTGAACACACACAATTTTTTTTTGACTCAATTCTACAATGTTAAGTGGGTGAAAAAAACTCCTTTATCTTGTATTTGGGTCAAAAATGGGCACCCATAGAAATGAATGGGAAAAACTAATTTAGAGCGTTCTAAAATAAGCCAAAATAAGACACCAGGTGCCAGCAAAGTCACTTCATCTTTAAACATAAAAATAAGCATAATTTACATATAATTTAAATATGGTACGTTTTGAAGTACATAAATAAATACCCCCAAAATAAAATAAAAAAAACACCATAAATGGATAGACAAAACTTTACCGAAGACAGTGATATAACATTTATAATAAATAAAAATTAAGATCACACCCGAGTCCTCTGTGCCCACATTTGTCTACAATTACAGGATTAAGGGCTATATAGAGCCTAAGAGCTTACTGTTTTATCAAATAAATGCAGCCTTGAGGCTTCTTAGAAAACATACAACCCCAAACTTTTGAACAGTGTGTGTTGTAGGCTGTATAATAGTGTGGTTATGTGTTGCTGACGCATGTACCTCTCTATGGTGGTAGCAGGCGGCAGTGACCACACACTGAAGAGCAAACTGCCGTTTCTCTCGATAATTTAACTTCTCACACTCTAATTTCATCTCTCCTCCACTGATGAGACCAGCTTCCCCTGCAAACACACACACACACACTAAAATTAGCCACAGGAGCAGCAACACATTTAAGTATCAAATACATTTTTTCAACACTAAACTCAAAAGGTTGCCATTAGAGAGCGTTTTCTGTGCTCGGTTTGATCATCTTTTCATAAACACGTCGTTTTCTGCTTCTCACCTTGTCTGTTTTCCATGAAGCTACTCAGTGAAACAGGAAGTGGTGGGTAGCTGAAATATCCTCCAATCACAGCTCTTTCCAGAAGGCCGTTCTCATCGACCTGCTTCAGCCAGTGAAGAAACTGGCGGATGGGCCGGACACCTCTGTATGGCATCACGGGGTGAGACCCTGTGCCTGTTTACATGTTTGCAAATGACAGCAGCGGATTGTATCAATTCTGCAAACAAGTTTACATTCACTACCATTCAAATGTTTGGTGTCTGTAGACTTTTTTAATCAAATTCTCCTTCAACTTTTGACATAACAGCTGGAGGTCATAGTTCTTTCTATGAGCCATTTTGTCTTTATTTTAAACTTTGTGATGCAAGTGTGTGTCCAGTAGGGGTCCCTCTTTGGTAATTGGTTACAGAATAAAGGTGGGAACCTTTCTTCAGGTAACAGGTGTTGGTGGCAGGAAGGTGCACATACATTTCTATGTTAATATATTTAAAATGTCATTTATTCCTGTGAATTTTCAGCATCATTACTCCAGTCTTCAGCGTCACATGATCCTTCAGAAATCATTCTAATATGATGATTTGATGCTTAAGAAACATTTCTAAATTATTATCAATGTTTTTTGGGGAATTGTAATCTATTTTTTCATGATTAATTGACTAATATAAAGTAAAAAATAGCATGTTATTTGCATCCAAAATAAAAGTTTGTGTTTACGTAATATATGTGTGTGTGGTGTGTATAATTATTTTGTATATATAAATACTAACACATGTATGTATATATTTACGAAAAATGTGTTCTTAATATATCAAATATTTATACATAATATTAATTATGTATAAATATATATATAGTATATACATGCAAATATTTCTTAAATATATATACATGCATGTCTGTGTATTTATATATACAAAATAATTATACACACCACACACACATATATTACGTAAACACAAACTTTTATTTTGGATGCGATTAATCCTTGCCCATCCCTAGTAGCATTATAAGAGTCTTACTGGTCCCAAACTTTTGAACAGTAGGGTATATTATATGTCTGATCTATGAAGGTGTTTACCTGTGCAGTAAATCTGGGTTAGAGACGTGTTGGTGAGATATTCAAAAGTTGTAGCTCTGTCAACTGCACTTCTCATAAGCTTTAGTCTGGTGCAGACAACCAGAGCCACTGAATAAAAAAAATAAAAAAATACAGTTTGTCTGTAATAACAGGACAGAGATGGAGAATAAAACAAGAGAAAGTGATTTAGTACTTGGATAGACGCGGCTGTGAATGTCAGGCTGGGATGTGGAGAAGAGCTTGATCATGATGGGCTTGTCTGATGTTCTATCCACAAGTTGGAGCCACCGATACTCCTCGATCTCTGACCTTTGCCCATCTGCAAGGAAAAACATAGTTCAGTGTATTAGCTTAAAATTAAGCATATTTTTGTGTGTATCAAACATCTCACCTTTCTTCCTGACACGTTCTGGACGACCAACAAAGATCACCACACCGAGGACATCGCAGATGTGGCCTTGAGGACAACTAGGAAGCTCCTGCCTATAAAACATGATCACATTAGAGATTTATCTGTGCTGTGCGAGCGCTCGATCTCAATGTAAAACTCCAGAGGATATTGAGATTTTTATTTTTTATTTATTTAATCAGTTTAAAGTTACAGGGACCATGCACATTAATAAACGCTTGCGTAAATGTGCCAGTTTAGCCATCTTGGCTAATTTTCAACTGTAGTCACTGGGCAGATGTAATAACCGATAAAATACATTCAAACTATCAACAATACTTATACATACATAGAAGCTCATAAAATACATTCAACAAGAACAACAAATCAAAACATGATTAAGATGATTTAAAACTACAGAATATTGTGATTTTGTGTGCATACCTGCTGATGAATGAATGAGGCAGGTTTGGCAAAACCCAATCTGGAGAAATCTGGTTCTTGGGGATGATAGTAATTTGAGCAGTGGGGTTCCTGGAATTAAGACTGATCTCTAAAGGAGGAACAGATGATGGAAGAGTCCAAGAGAACAAATATGGGCCCTGTTTACACTTAGTATTAGGAAGCGTTTTGGTATGACTCGTCTCAAAATGATTACTTCAACTTATTGATGCTAAAAGTGAATCTTAGTTTTTCACACATAGATTCCATTTTGGCTTTATTTTTGTTGAAGCGGTGTAAAACTGTTTGTCGAGTGTTGCTATTCATCTGAGGTTGTAATTTTAAGACCTGCTAAAGACCACACAACTTTTTGTTATGTCGTAATACAAAAGCACAGATTTCAAAGTGTTCATGGAATACTTTCTTATTCACATGACTGTATATGTTATGACTTCAAATGTAAGATGGCTATAATTCTCCCTACCAATGTGTGGCTCTGATTCCTGCCCCGTGCGGTTGCCGTAACTCTCCTTGACTCTGTAGTGACGCAATCTTACAACTTGACCCGGATGTAGGATTCGGTACCATTCCATACAGACTGTGTTCCACAGTACAACACAAGCGGTGGATGAGCCATCACCGACCTGCAACTCTGCCTGAGAAAAAACAGATTGATGGAAGGAGTTACTTTCAATGTTGTGATACTTAAAGGTGCAGTGTGTAATTTTTAGCGGCATCTAGTGGTCATGTTGCGAATTGCAAACAACAGACGTAACAGTGGCCGACAGGAAAAGATGACGTCGTCTGAGACAGCAGAGAGTAGCCAGTTAAGCAATGAGGTTTCTTTACAAAGATGAAGTAAGAAATTATTAGGGCTGTATTCAACCAAAGAAATCCTTAGTCGACCAAAGTCGAGTCCTGCACAACGATTAGTCGACTAAAAAAAAAAAACGTGATTTTTTGATTAAACATTTTTTAAACAATTGTCATTGACCATTTATAAAACAACAACGAAAAAACATCACAAATAAATAAAACTATAATAATAATACAATTATTTGAAAATTAAGTGATTTTTTAACTGCAAAAAGTGAAGTGCTCTGTCCTAGGTCTATAGTAACAGTCACAATCGCGCACCTGACCACGCAAAAAATATAACTGCTATCTGCCACATAATGAAAAATACCAACAAAAGCTCTCGTTTATACAGGCTTTATATTCTTCTTTAGCCTACTTTCAAAGCTATGGGTTAACTTTAGTCCTGACGATCAAGGCGTTTTAAACAACACACAAAAAACCCAAATAACTTAAAAACAATAGGCTGTAGGACCACGTATAGGTTTATCTTCGTTTTGTTGCATTATTTAGGCTATTTTCAAATGCGTCAAGTGTACAAATAAATACGAAAACATTAAGAAAACACTATTGAGTCAGCATGATATAGCCGTTAAAAGGCTGCTCGCGTCTTTTGCGCGCTCAAGTTCGATTTCAAATGTAGGCGCACGACTTGCGCGCTCATAATGGAGCAACGCGATCGCCTCCCTCCACAGTCTTGCCGTCTTTGTTTTAAAATGCAGCCAGACAAAAGATTTAGATTTCCTGGACATTTTGTCGACTAAAGCCAAAACAAGCAGCGTTCTAACTGAATTAATACAGCATCCCTTACCGTGCGCGAGCAGCAGCGCAGCCGGCCACAGGTACGGTTCCCGAGTGTATTATGTGTGTGCGCTAAACTGTGGCGCAGTTACAAAAATAGCCTAAATTAAAGCATTTTAAAGTTGGGGACAAAACATAGGCTAATTATATTTAGAATACAGTAATAAATAACTGCTTATAAATGAATAAATATCAAGGAGTAAATCATTGAAAAATTCTTTCTATTGGTTAAAAAAAAAAAAAAAAATGCAACTGGTCGACCAATAAGAATGTCAGTCGACCAAGACGGCATCGACCGATTAGTCGACTAAACGACTAAAGTTGACAGCCCTAGAAATTATGTTTACTTAATTATACAGTAAAACGAAATGTTATTGCAAATTTTATTGTCACTTGTTCATTATTGTGTCAGTGATTTATTCTCTACTTTAGGAAGATTATTTGCCAGAAGAACAACATAGTGACGAAACACGTTAGTCTGTTTAGAGCTACTGTATAAACATTGTGGCGCAAAATGGCGACTTAACATGTAAGGGGAACCGCGGTGTATGTACATAGAAACTGATCATTCTAAGGTAATAAAAACATAATGGTTCATTATGTAAGGGTACACCACTGAAAACATAGCATTTCTGTCAACAGATCCTCCTAAATATTACACAGTGCACCTTTAAGTAATGTCAGTCATTGCTTAATATGACCTATAGTGAGAATTTTTTTTTTTTTTTTTTTTTTAGAAAAAACAGTTGATGGGAAAGTTGAATGATCGGATGAGAAATTCCTGAGAAAGGCTTTTAAAGAAATATAGTTAAAGTCCCCCTGTAGTCAATAATTGTATCCCTTAAAATTCATCTTTGATCACCAAAATGACATATTTAAACGTTTTTTTTCCTTGCTGAAAAATTCTTCATGCCATAAAATAGCTTGAATGTAACTCTACACCCTTGCCTTGTTTAGTATATGTGGTTCTATGAATATGCAAATTAGACCCGCCTCTTTGGTTCACTGCAGTTTTAAGGAGAAAATACTCCGAAATGGTGTTGACTGATGAATATGCGCATGGTTTGTCTTAAAGCATATTAAAAAAAAAACACCACATAGACATAAACAACATTAAAACCTTGATCTTCAAATCTTTGCCGGTGGAAGCAAGTGCCAAAATTTAAATTGATGACGAACAATACAATAAAATCACTATTATGAGCCGATATGGTCCAGAATCGTGATATATTCCATCTCTAGTTCTTTCTCTAGATTCTTTCTCACCAAAGCAACTTCAATTCTTTCAGAATCTAAAACATATGTTAAAAACAATATTTATCTTATTACATATTTTAATATGACCAAGTCCCTATAGAAAGTCTTGTATTTGACCTCTGACCTTATAGGGACATTCACAATTCTGATCTGCTTTCCCATAATATATCAGTCTGGATTTGTGAAGGATCCGCACACACAGGGCGCCCCGGAACCGGCGAGATCCACTCAAGAAACGCCGACGTACTTCTGCGAGTGAAACTGTGGACCCGATATCTGCCGCCAGACACAAAAGCATATGCATGAACACCAACATATCATCATACAAGAGGTTGAGATGCCTATCTGGATGACATTTTTGTGCCGGATATGTGGTGATAAAAGAAATGTTTTCTCAAAACTTCTGTCATTATTTACTCACCCTCACACTGATTCATACCTTTCTGCATTTCTTTCTTTCTTCTGTGGAACAGAATATATTTTAAGAAATATCTCAGTCTTTTTTTCACACAATGGAAGTCAATGGTCACCAAATTTGTTTGTCTTCTATTGAACACAAAAGATATTTTGAAGAATAAGGGGACACAAACAGTTGATTGATTGGCCCCTTTGACTTCCATAGTGGGGGGTTTTCCCACATATTATTAAGTCAATGGGATGAGAAATGTTTTGGTTGCCCATATTCTTCAAAATGTCTTCTTTTGTGTCCAACCGAAGAAAGAAATTCAGGTTTGGAACAAATTGAGTGTGAGTAAATTATGACAGAATTTTCATTTTTGGTAGAACTTTCCCTATAATGTTAAAGATTTACTCTTATTGAATCCAATTAGGGAATTTGAACCCAATAAAAGTGTTAAGTAGTTTAGAAGGTCAAGGTATGCACTATGGTGCCCAAGTTAAATGTTTATCATTTACAAGA
Source organism: Pimephales promelas (assembly GCF_016745375.1). The sequence goes on along the minus strand of NW_024121876.1, from coordinate 21,712,804 downwards.
GAGTGATTCCCTCAAATGCTGCCTATGTAGGCACAGCTTACAGCCTTATGAACACTGAACACACACCATCTATGTCCTCTCCAGAGTCCTCAGCGTCGGGTTCAGAGGGGATCGTGTCCCGCCACATCTCTCCATAGAAGTCGCGGTTATTCCACAGCGGTAGGTATGAGCTTCTGCGGGCTCTGAGCGGGTGCGTGCTCGGCTCGGTTCCCATCCACGGAATGGACCTCACGTTGACGGAGGAGAGCGTCCGAAGAGCCGCGTCCCCTCCGGAGAGTCGGTCCACCTCCAGGCTGCACACATGGAAAGAGCCGCCGTCTTCCCCGCGGCTGAACTCCACACTCCGTACGACGGACCCGCAGTGAAGTTTGTTTAGGCTGATGAGTCTGTTTACTGCGGGATCCAGAGACACGCGAATCTTACAGTCTCCATCCGTGATAGTGGCGTCAAACAGACTCTCTGACATCGAAATACTGTCCGGGAAACTGACGCCGAAGTCTGCGTCTCTGCCGTAGCGCTCCAGAGAGATCACGTAAAGCGGTTCCGAGCGGGTTCGTGCTCGGGGGGAGGCAGACGTGTTGGATAGTAATCTTTTTAAGGTCTTTTTGAGTGTGCAGCAGCACTCAGAGGAACTGACTGACAGCGCCGCCATGTCTGCACGACACAATAACAACACCGCCGCAAAGCATTGTGGGATATTGAGTTCAGCATAGAACGATAGAAAGCTATCATATATTTTTTTCAGGATTTTACTTTGTTTCTTTATTTGTCTATATATATATATATATATATATATATATATATATATATATATATAAAATTTATAATAATTAATTTAAAATTAATTTTAAATAATAAATTAATAATAATTATTATATTAAAAATACAGTTAAGGAAATAATAAATAAACAAATACTGAAATAAATCTAAGTCACATGTATAAAGATAAAGGTGAAAATATTTAGAACTACGAAATAATTATATATAGCCAATAGAATATAAAATAAAAGATAACAGATAAAAGTACAAAAAAAATCAAATACAAAGCTATTCCATATTTTTAAACGTCGTGTCTGCTGGCAGATAAAAAACAACGCAACACAGGCGTCTGCTGTGTAATCACATCATTATTTTAACTGACTTTTGAACTGAGCTCAATGTAGATTACCAGTAGAGGGCATAGTTACTCCAAAACATCAGTAGCTAGTCCATACATCACAAAAAAGTTTGACAGCAGCGTTCCCATGACAGTGTGTAATATGAATATAACACACACAGAGCGTCATCTAGCGGTGATTGTGCGTGAATGAATAACGCGCCCTTATCTTTCGTTGAGTGAATGAACGATCTTGGTTCATATTTATTAGGTGACATAAGCGGAATTTAAAGAAGACATATTAGTGACCGCAGTAAATGGATGCAACTTAGGCCGATTGGCTGTTCTTTTTATATGAAGAACAGACGTCCGGTGTCTGAAGTCTGCTGTCCGGTGCTATGTGGACATATTACAGAAATGGAGTTGTACCGAAAAAAAATAATCAGAAATCGGTAAGAGATTGAAGCCTATTTTCAACTCAATATATTTTATACTTTTACAGACAGTATATTTATAAGAAGTCTTCTCTTAAATGTGTTGTAAATGTGCAATATTGTAAAACGGATGAGTAATTTGTTTGTTTGATAGCTAAACTTTTGATTTAAAAGCATTAAAAGTGCATAATCTCGTTACTTATTCAAATAAATAGACACAGACACAGTCAACTCTCATATGCCTCATACTGTCATATAACTGAACAGGAAAATGAAGTGGTCAACCTTCCTCCCATTTCCAACGGAAAGTCAGCAATATTGGTAAGCTTTTTCAATGGATAATGTTTTTTTTTGTGTGTGTACTTATTTTATTTATTAATGAACAAATCCCCTGCAGTTGTGACAGTTTTCTTCTTCCGCAGTGGAAGGCTTCGTAACACAATCTGTTAATTTAGGGTTGCTAATTCCGCTTCTTGTGTTACTTGGGGGGGAAGCCAAACATTTGAGCTGTTTGTGTTGCACACTTTGTTGCTCCCTCATTTAAGATGCATGACTTGTTCAGGATCCCCACACCAAAGGCCAAACCACAGCCCGGAGACTACAGGAGCTGTTCTTCTCCGAGGATCTGAGGGATCATCACGTGTCCCGACACAGAACCGTCAGGAAGAAGGTGTGTGTGTGTGGAATTCCAGTTCCAATACATCCTATATGTGTATGTTGTAAGATTTATGTGCTAATGATTCTCTTTAATATGGAATAGAAAAACAGTATAGGCCACCAGCTTGTTCCATTATCCAGAGTGAGTGTGGAAACAGAGCTGGAAATCACAGCACACCTTAAAGTAAGTTTGAAAAATGAATGATTTTTCATCTCCAACAAATAATTATTAAGTTTTGGGTCATTTCTTTGCCTAGTACCATTTGCATCAGCGCCACTCAAATAGAAACACTCAGGATTCATCTCTTGAGGAGAAAGGAGATGTCGTTTTTCAGAAAACAAAAACAGTTTTCTTCAAGGTTAGTGTGATGTGTTGCTGTTTTAAGCATTTATTATTCTAATCACAGAGATTTATGTAGGCATGACATTATATTTGACTCTTTTCATGTCCTTCTGCAGAGTCTTGTGCCACTTGAAGAGAACGAGAAGGAAGAAAAAGAGGATGATGAGGACGAAGAAAGGAAAGAGGGAGGAGTAATTGTTCAAAACGCATCTTCGTGTACGGACGAGGCCCCGGACGGCCAGGGATCGCTGTCTGAGGGACCGTTTAGAGCCGTCGATGTTCATGACAAACAACGATTTGATGAAAGAGATCCAAAAGTGCAACATCATTCTTCTCCGAACACTTTAAACGACGACAGTGTTTCATCCTTTCATATTAAAGAGAGGAGATTCATGATCTATCTGTGTGGTGGATACAAAGGTATAAAATTAATTTAGTTTTTTTTTTTAAGTCTTATGCTAAAAACAGTATTTCATTTTTATTATTATTAATGTTGATCATTTGATTAATAGAAAGTTAAACAGAACAGCATTTATTGAAAATATAAATCTATTTTAATTGCATTACGAATGTCTTTACTGTAACTATCAACCAATTTAATGCATTCTTGTTGAATAAATATATAATTCAAATTAAATCTACACATAAACTACGTTGTGTGTGTAGATACCGTCCCAGAGCGCAGCGCACTGATGGAGAGTGTGTATCCTCGGCTGTATCTACACTGTAAGCAGAGAGGATATGATTTCAGGATGATAGACTTGCGTGCAGGACTCGGAGATCCGGTTTCGGACCATCATGATTTGGCAGAGATGCACATGGAGACACTTAGGCGTTGTCAAGAGACCGAGGGGCCAAACTTTTTTGTAAGATGAGTTGTTTATTTACATTCCAAGAGTCTCATGGGGGGAAAAAATAGTATTTGTTATCAGTATATAAAGTCCCCCTGTCCGTTAAAACTCATCTTTGATCACCAAAATGACATATTTAAAAGTTTTTTCCTTCATGCCTTAAAATAGTTTGAATATAACTCTACACCCTTGCCTCATTTAGTATTCATGATCCCCGTCTCCACTCACTCACACCAGCTCAGAGATCCAATTGTTGACGATCACATGTTGAACTACAGGGTAGTTTGTGACGTCAGAAACACCAGCGATTTCAAAGAGCGTTTTTGGTTCACTGTAGTTTTAAGGAGAAAATACTCAGCAATGGTGTTGACCAATGAATTTGCTCATGGTTCGTCTTAAAGAATATTAAAAAGGCCACATAGACATACACTCACCTAAAGGATTATTAGGAACACCATACTAATACTGTGTTTGACTCCTTTTGGCCTTCAGAACTGCCTTAAAGGTATAGCGGAGGATCTTTCCAAATTTTAGAGAAGACCCGCCCAATTTTAAAAAAAAATGCACATGGACAAACACACTCTTGCTCCCGAGAGGGAACGTCTATTACGCCTTACACAATTATGTTGCAAATTATAAACTAACTCAAAAACATTCATAAAAAAGACAACATGTCAAATGCCCTTCCGTGTTTTATTTACTTATTATACTGATCGATTGAGTGACGGAGGACTCAAGACATGATATGTGCAACCCTGTATCACACGAAATACGTTCTGAGGAAACTATTTTGCAAATCGCAATTACGTTACATGGCAACATATAAGCAGTGCTATTACGTTGGTCCTTAACCTAATATCTCTCATTGTTAATAATACGTTATTTTTATTCTAATTATTCTAATGGAGAAATAGCTTGTTGCATTTGTGTAATAATAAACACACAAGGTTTTAGAATATGAACACATGAACACACAAGGTTTTAGAATATTTCAGCGTGATACCATTTATCATTTGGTCAAAAGGCTACTTTAGACAAATTGAGATGTTTACCGTGTCTATGCGGTGCATGACTTGTGCCAGGGCTAGCATTGCTAAGTAGCTTGCATTAACTTTTACTAGTGATTTTAAATGGATTTCTCCAAATAGCGTGACAAACTTTACCTGTCTAGTAGAATCTTTGCGACTGCGGCATCAGTGAGAAGCCCAACCTGTGCTTTTAGCGCACGCCAGCGTGTGATATTAACCCAAAATCTCTCTGGTCTTGTTTCTATATTCTGTGGCCTTTCTCTTCTTATCATACACTTCGTATACATTTTTTCTCTTTCGACCCTCAGCCATTTTCAAAGGAATGGCTGAAACCGCAACTCCGACATAATACACCTGAAAGTGAAAACTACATAGGGATGAGCACGTACGACGGCCTTACGTAAACATATCACCAGAATGATTGACACTTAGGTGGACCAATAGTATAGACTACCCACCCGGAAAAAGAAAATCCTCCGCTATACCTTTATTTCTACGTGGCATTGATTCAACAAGGTGCCGAAAGCATTCTTTAGAAATGTTGGCCGATATTGATAGGATAGCATCTCGCAGTTGATGGAGATTTGATTTGTGGGATGCACATCCAGGGCACGAAGCTCCCGTTCCACCACATCCCAAAGATGCTCTATTGGGTTGAGATCTGGTGACTGTGGGGGCCATTTTAGTACAGTCAACTCATTGTCATGTTCAAGAAACCAATTTGAAATGATTCAAGCTTTGTGACATGGTGCATTATCCTGCTGGAAGTAGCCATCAGAGGATGGGGACATGGTGGCCATAAAGGGATGGACATGGTCAGAAACAATGCTCAGGTAGGCCGTGGCATTTAAACGATGCCCAATTGGCACTAAGGGGCCTAAAGTGTGCCAAGAAAACATCCCCCACACCATTAAACCACCACCACCAGCCTGCACAGTGGGAACAAGGCATCAGGGATCCATGTTCTCATTCTGTTTACGACAAATTCTGACTCTACCAATATCTGACTCTCTCTTGCGAATCGTAGCCTCTTTTTCCTATTTGTAGTGGAGATGAGTGTTACCCGGTGGGGTCTTCTGCTGTTGTAGCCCATCCGCCTCAAGGTTGTGTGTGTTGTGGCTTCACAAATGCTTTGCTGCATACCTCGGTTGTAACGAGTGGTTATTTCAGTCAAAGTTGCTCTTCTATCAGCTTGAATCAGTCGGTCTATTCTCCTCTGACCTCTAGCATCAACAAGGCATTTTCGCCCATTTTCATTTTCGTTTTTTTCCTTTTCACACCATTCTTTGTAAACCCTAGAAATGGCTGTGCGGGAAAATCCCAGTAACTGAGCAGATTGTGAAATACTCAGACCGGCCCGTCTGGCACCAACAACCATGCCACGCTCAAAATTGCTTAAATCACTTTTCTTTCCCATTCTGACATTCAGTTTGGAGTTCAGGAGATTGTCTTGACCAGGACCACACCCTTAAACGCATTGAAGCATCTGCCATGTGATTGGTTGATTAGATAATTGTATTAATGAGAAATTGAACAGGTGTTCCTAATAATCCTTTAGGTGAGTGTATAAACAACGCTAAAAGCTTGATTTTCACCACAGGAGGACTTCTAAGTATTTTTGCTTGTCTTGTAGGTGTTCACTGGACAGAAGCATGAGATACGGTCACTGCCGAATACCATTCCCCAAGCAGATTTTGAAGCGATTTTAAAACTGGTAGAGAGAAGCAAGAAGAAGCTGTCCAGGAGACAGTCAGACATGGCTGTTGACTCACAATCCAGTATTGGCACTGGTGACAGCAGGAGTTTTGTACTTGATAAGGAACTCATTTTGTCGGAGGAGAGGGAAGCTTTCCAAAGCTCTGCTGTCATGAGTGAGAACTCCATCTCCAGCTGTTCCATGTCGGATGGAGACGAGACACAGCTGGCCCGGACCTGGATGGACTACGACCAGGATTCGAGTCTCTTGCAGACATGGTATAAGCTGGATAAAAACACAATTCCTGCTGTGTACCGCTTGCTTCCTGTCAGGTTAGTGTGTTATTCAGTGACGTGATCCTGCATATAAACTATTGTATAATAGATTACTTGTAAAAATAAACATGTTTAAACATATTTTCAGTTTCTTTCATTGAACATGAACAGCTTAAATCCCTGAGGATTATATGCTAATATCTACGAATCAGGAATTACTTGCCAAACAAGCTGAAAACAATGGAGTAATTGCTACTATCGTTACTGAGATACAACTCTCTTTGTTTGGTTCCCATGGGAGAGAATAGTGATGATAATAGACACAATACAACTTGTATTGATGCAGTTGTCATGTTTAGGGAGGACATATTATCGAGGACTTGGAGCTAGAGGGGCGTGAGTGGCTTTACAGGAGAGACAAAACAAAATTTTGACCACACTTCAATCACCTGTATTATTAATCTTAAACCACAAACATTGCAACCACAGACATACTTACATGAATGAGTATTTAAGTAAACAAAAAAATGTATGGCATATTAACACAATGAACATGTTCTTAAACATTTTCAAATAAAAAAATTCAAATATGTCAGATACACCTTTTGTTGCTTTATTCAATTCAGTTTGATCTCAGATAGGTATTTTTGGCACCAT
>NW_024121876.1:21680767-21700767 GCF_016745375.1 Pimephales promelas | reverse complement strand
AAGATAAATCAAATATTCATAAGGTCTTTTACACCGTAATGGATGCATGATATTATGAGATTGCTTATCTATCTCATGGATAGTGTTGCACTAGTCTGTTTTTTTTCCTCCCAGTCACTGTCAGAGTTGTCCAGTCAGCTGTGCTCATTGTTGGGCCTGGTGACAGAAGCTCGGCCCTTGACCCTGGTGCTGGATGGGCTGGATAATCTGAGTGAGGAGCATGAGACTGACCTTTCCTGGCTTAGTAATGTTCTAGTGCCGAACGTCTTCACTGTCCTGTCTGCCGGCACACAGTCTAAATGTGCTCAGATTCTACAGGTGAGCAGATGGGTCAGAGGACTTCCAAAGCATCCACCAAAGCGTTTTTCCACGCGCCTGGCGTATATTTTCAATTGTTTTCAATGGGAGCGCCATGAGCGTACCGAGGCGCTGAGCGTTTTTTTCACGCTGAGTTTTTACTGGTCGTTGGGAGTTGAAAAATGTTCAACTTTGGATAAAACGCAGCGCTCATCACTGTCACCAGACTATTTATATAGAGACATGCCACTTCATCAATCCTTAATACAAATGTATAGGGAAAACCCGTAACACCAAAGATGGCGGCTGTATGCAAATGCCCCTCCCCTCCCACTGGACAGCCAATCGTCTGCTTTTAACGGTCAAGCCGGGAAACATTTAAATACATTACTGTTTGAAAATGCGGCAGATTAGATATGCAGTGTATGTGTCCGTTGTGTAAATATCAGACATCCCAAGTCTCCAAGAAGTTCCGGGTGTCTCCTGATGCCCGCAAATTAGTTCAAATCTCCAGGAATCTAGAGCGAGCGAGCAAGAGCGCGCATTTCAAACTGTGCAGCGTGCGCGCGACAGAGAGCGAGAGAACCCTTGCGCATGCGCAGTAAAAGTATAACCTGTGGGAAAACGCCGTTTTAAACCTTATTTTAGTGCAAAGTCATCAAACTTTTTCAGCGATTTTTATTATATTTTACTGCTGTTTCTATACATGCGGTTTTTATGTCTCGGTGACCAGTGATCTGAGTCTTTTCCCATTCATTTAGATAGGAGCCTGGTCTTGTTAAGTCCGAAATAGCTGCCCGGAGGCGTTGCCAAGATGGCGGCCGAGTGGCATGACTTGCCTGAAAGGACTTTGCTGTCACTTTTTACCCAGCCGTCCAATCACAGTGGAGGAGGGGCGGGACTAATACCACACCGACCAACTGTCACAACATTCAAACTGCTGTGGATATTCTGTATCATAGCAACGAAACGTCTCAACGGAAAAACGCTGCGCTGCCAAAACGCTCTCAAGCGCCCAAAGCATGGCGTCTTCAGCAGAGCGTCTAGCGTTTTCAGCTGGCTAAAAACGCTTTGGTGGACACACGGCCTTACACTACCATTCAAAAGTTTGGGGTCGGTTAGGCCGTGTGTCCACCAAAGCGTTAACGAGGTGCTGAACGTTTTATTCACACTGAAGAGCCGAGCGCTCCGTGTTCAACATTGGGCATTCACCAATCAGAATGAAATCAGTTAGATTGAAACAAAAGCTAACTTACATGTAAACAATGAATGGCGACTGCAGAAAGCAAAAGCTGAATCCCGGTGTTCTGACGATTTTTGCTGCCTTGTCGAAAAAATGCTACCGTAGCGCGAATTGATCACAGAATGCCGATTAAAGTCGTATGAAATACAATTATAATACAATTCTAAGTTATGAGTAGCTACTGTATACTGTAGACGACTATTTTTACTTTTAAAACGGTGTGAAAAGTAAAAATTATCATAAAATATATTCATCTTTGACTTGTCAAAGTACACCTTTCCTCGTAGTAACTGAAAATTTCAGTTATTCTTTTTCAGCTGGCTGACCGTACAAATATTCATATGGTAGTAAGCATTTTTTAAAGGGAAATTATATATTATAACAGGAAAATGTACCTTTTGTAAAAAAAGAAAAAAAAAATCTGAGTCTGCACATGCGTATAACCGGTAAGTAGCAAATCTCGATGGGTAACATGAAGTGTCAGAACACCGGACATCGACGGTCGGACTTGTTTCGGGAAAAAGAGGACGGTAATCCCTAAAGTTACTACTCTAGGGTGACCAACTGTCCTGTTTTCCCAGGACATGTCCTGTTTTCATAAAACAATATAACAGAGGAGGCATATCCTACTTTAAATCTATTGAAATTAATAAGTTATCTTTGAGTAAACTTCGAGTATCATTTGAGTTGGCCCATGTGTTTGCTGGGCCGATTGTCCTGGTTTTTGGTAATCAAAATATGGTCACCCTATACTACTCGGCTTTCTCCACAGAACAAGAGCCTGCTAGCTTAGCTTCCAAAAAAGATGGCTGTCACTATGTGTAATCCCAATCCTCCATAATGCATCTGTCTGCGTATTCAGTACCTTCGTCCATGTTTTCAAAAAGTTGAAATCATACGCACTGGCACAGATCTGTGATTGGTCTGTTAGCGTTAGGTCGACCCCGAATGGGCGGGTTTGAAAGGGCGAGATCTAGTGCTTGTAGTCTTTACAGAAATCCCCCCTCTTACACTTCCTCCAACAATGACGTAAAATGACGATTTTTGCTTCATTGTAGGAGGAAGTGAAAAGGTAAATGGCAGATTTCTCTCGTCTCAGGGCAAAATGAGAGAGTGTTGCACGACCATTCAATAGTATAACTGGGTTTCTAACAATGGAAAGCTTAATGCAAATGGGTGAGTGTCAATTAAAGCAAGGGGAATCTACTCTAGACATTCACGGATCCTTACTGAATGTGATAATCAAAACGAATTTCTGTTCTCTTCGTCTCTTTCAGTCCCAGGTTAAGGTCGCTGTCCTGTCCCTTCCTGCTCTTCACCGTGATGAGATCGCATCAGGACTGGCTTCCAGACTAGCTTCGGATTTTCGGCAACTAACTGAAAGCCAGTGGAGCCTTTTATTCCAGTCCTGTCTATCCTGTCCATCCCCTCTCTACCTCAATCTAGCCTATGTTGGGACCAGGCAATGGAGTTCATTTACACCAAAAGAGAGTCTCAACATCCCTACGGATCCAAATCAACTTTTCGTCAGCATCCTTGTTAGTTTGGAGCGAGAGCATGGGCCGTGTTTGGTGCGACGTATGGCTTTGCTCGTATCACTGTCCTGTTCTGGCGTGACCGAGGAGGAACTTTTAGTGCTTTTGGGACGCGATGATAATGTCACACGCGAGACGGCTGTTTTGCATCATCAGACACTTGCCGTTTCCGAATACTCGCCGGTGCCTTATGCGTTAGTGGCCCGACTGCTGCACAACCTGAGGGATTACATCAGCGAAGTGGAAAGTGACGGCACATGGGTGTTGCGCTGGACTCATGCAGAGTTCGGTTACGCCGTCTTGCAGCGATACGCACCAACAGAAGACTCGATCAAAGCTGTCCATGCAGACTTTGCAGATTACTTTAACGGAAACGTCCCAAATAGCCAGGTTTTTCAGCCGCTAGCTTGGATCCGGAAGGAGAAGGGAAGGAGGTGCTATGAATTTAATTTGCGCAAACTCCACTGTTTGCCGTATCATTACATCCACTCGGGGCAAATAATTCCCTTACTCGAGCGATGTCTGTTTAACTACGAGTTCCTGATGCATAAACTGTGGGGTCTGTCCGTCTGTCACGTCCAGGAGGACCTTAAAGCTGCCGTCATACCGGATAAGTACGACGATATGATCACCAAACAAGTGTGTTTTGCAGGAATAGCTGTTTGATAGGATAAAACAGTCAATTGGTGCGTTCAAGTCATGTCGGAAAGATCGTGTTTGAACGCACATGAACAGCACCGGTAGGATGCTGGGGATTTTGAGCCCCAATGTTGATTGGGGGCGTGTCAGTGAGAAACATGACAGAATAGCACAGTTCTTAAAGATATTTAGCAATGAAATGGTCAGGCTTTTTTATTTAACGCAATAAGCTAATCGCATGCACAAAATAGGATAGCGTTGTAATATAACAACATAATATGTAATGGTAAAGTTTTAAGTGGCTTTGTAAATTAATTAATAACATAAAAAAGCAAAACACGCCTGATGCACATTCTTTGTTCTTTATTTTCTAGAAGAAGAGTTATTGTATTTTTGTGTAATTAATTAAGAGAAGGTACACCTCCATCTCACTCTGACGAAAATGTCTTGAACGCACCTCATGGTGAAAACATTACTTCCCAACTTAAATTTAAACACACCATAAAACCTTGGCATAAAGTGAAACATTATATATATATATATATATATATATATATATATATATATACTGTATATATATATGTAGTCTGCCCTCTCTATCCACAAGTTTCCTACGCCCCATGAGGCCTTGCGTCAAAAGTGGGCGCGACTTCCGGTTGGAAGTAAACAAAGCACGATTTGACATGCTTGACACTCGTTCATTCAAAAGTTGACAGTCATTCAAGTTATAGCGATCCAAACTAGCTAACGATGTGGGAACACAACCTCAACGAAATTAAAAAAGGTGAAATAACAGTACCTTTACCTCCGCAGTAGTTGATTGGGAGTATTATAATAACATTATTAATAATCAATACTCATCAAGGCATGGTGACAAACAATTAAAATAAAAAATACACACTTAGTCATTGTGCTTTGGAGTTTATTCAAAATTATAAATGAATGTGCTACTTGAATATATTAACTGGCACATTTGGTATTCTGTCAACACCGGCTTTGATCCTGAGTTTAGGTGTAACATCAGTAGCGAACAGCCAAACACATGCTGATAGAGTTTATAGAATATTAAGAATTTAAACAAATGTACACAGGAAGATTCGTCGTCTTTTGGGAGGTGATGGAAACTACAGTCGTTGGCAGGATCACTCTGATTTCGTTTTCAGCTTATGTTCAAAACAATCACGTTTAAGCCACTGAACTAGTTTAGTCCGGTTATACATACAACCGCGAACAGCACATGTTGTCCCTGAGCTCCGTAACGACATCTCTCATAAAGATTTGCGTCTTTAAATAGTAAAATAATTCTCCGAAAAACAGCTAGCCTCTTCGCTAACTAACACACAAAATACCATTGGAATGCTACTTCCACCGTCTCACCGGAAGTTTCACCCACTTTATTTTTTACAGGAGCGCCCCTCGGAAACTTGTGGATATTGAATATAGAAATCTTTTGCTCAGAAGTCTTAAAAATAAATATTTATAAATAGTTAATTATATTTTAAAAAGAGTTTTTGGATATTATGGGGATTAACAAGTGTCTATTGTATATTCTGAAGTTTAAAAAAAAAAATTGTGTGTGTGTTACAGAGAGCTTCTGGACGTGAAGTTGTTGGAGCAGGTTTTGTGTCTTTCTTATTCTGTGCTCTTGAATGATCCTTGCCAGCTGGCATCTCAACTCTTGGGCCGTTTGGAGCGGATCATTTCCCAAGATAAACCTGTTACTTCAGGTACACACACAAACATACTATATACTTTACACTATACACAAGAAAACCGAAAACATCTGTATGTTTAAGGTATGTTTTACGGCAGTTCTTTAGAACGAATGCGTCAATAGAGCCGCCATCTTGGAACAGGGAAGCCCCTCCGCTTTAATGCATCAGCGTCAATGTAGACAAAGGTCTAATGGAAGTAAAATCACCATAAATCATCATGAATGCGATTTGATCTCGGTTTTTTTTTTTGGCTCGTTCCAACTGTCAGACTTAATTCGTATGAACATTATACACAGCACAAAAGTCCGCCACCATCACCCAATTCGAAGTAAAGGCAGAGATAGCAGCGTTACCTAGCTACTTCCTATGACAAGACCCCTGTTCCAAGATGGCGGCGGTTTTGACGCATGCTCAGAACCCCAAGGTGACGTCTAGTGTATATGTCTATGGTTCCAGGTGACCCGAGACGATACTCTTTCCTGCATGATCTGTTAGCGCAATGCAAGAGCTCTTCTCTGCCTGTTCTTGTGCCCTCGTACACCTGCCTGCTTCCTCCAGGGGGGCTCGTACACACACTCCTTTCAGGTACCCATATTCAATATCTTCACAACTTCTGAAGGCCTCAGTTTCCCAACATCACCATTCAGGCAGGGATTTTGATTTAATCTGTCCTGGCAAAATCTTGGAGTCGTGGGTTTCCTTGGGTATTTCCTAGGGGGTTTCGGAACGCTGGTTTGGTTTTGTTTTGTTTTTTTGAGTAAAGGTTGAGGTCTGTGGTTAACATTACTTGTAGAGACATAAATTATACACAGTTATTTATATATTTAGTTCACTGTATGCTTTTAAAATGCAAGTTAAAAAGTTGCCAAATACAGACTACAGTAGTTGTCCAATGAATTAGAGGTCAGTTGACAAGCACTCAAACATTCTGGTACTGTAAACAAAAACTGGGAAATAGTTTTGGCATAGAATAAACTAGCATAGACTAAAACTAAATAGAATAACGTAGATTAAAAAAATAGGTATCCGTGCCAACTAACTGACACAAGTTGAAGTTCTAAACTTACTGATACTAAAACTGAAATAAAAATAAATTAAAGCTAAATAGAAATAGCAAAATTACTAAAACATAAAATACTAAAAATGTAACAATTAAAGCCAATTCAAAATATTAATAAATACTATAATAGTGTAGACATAATAAAATAACACTGCTCTATGGTATCGTCTTTGTTATGAGGGGTGAAACCCTCTACAAATCTCATCTCAAATAACTCCAGAGATTTACTATTTGCATTAGCTAGAATAATTTTTATTTTCCTTAATTTACTTCTTGCGATTCTTAAATACATTGATTTCTAATATGATTTTTATTCTCTGCATGCAGAAAAAGGAAGTGAGTTTATGCGGTTTGACAAATGAATGATGTGTCACGTGGAATTAAGCTCACAGCTGTTGTGCCAAATTTGAGGTGTGACTGTGTGGAAACAACTGTTGCAGAATGTATTAGCCACACCTTGGTAGATCATGAATATAAGCGAGGACAAACCCAGAAGCTACAGTCGCTTTGCAAACCAAACTAGGCTTTATATCTCTAATAATAAAGTCTTCTGACATCAAAACCCCTGGACTTTAAAGCCATGACAACAAGTCTGTTGACGTAATTTGAACCACAGATGTCATTTTTAATTAAAGAAATCTAAGGCTGTCACTGTGAAAACCCATTGGAAACTCCAGAGGGGAACCACACCCATGGCGAATTACCCATGAACAGCTCTATAACCTGCTGTGGTTTATGACCAAAACATAAAATCTAAAATAAGATTCTTTATCACATAATGGCTGAGTGAACTGTCCTTAACACCCCGACCCATGTCGAACTAGGTCACATGAGTGTTGTGACAGCCCTGGCTCATGGTCGGCGTCACATGGTTTCCTGCTCCTCTGATGGACTGCTGAATCTATGGCGTCTAGATGAGCAAACGAGGCCCGTTCGGCACTTACCGAGGGCTCATGGACCTGCAGTCGACTGGGCCGCCGACTCGCTCACCCTCTGTCTGGACGACAGTGTGCTTGTGCTACAGATGGGCCACTGCCTGCAGGTGAGAGAGGTGGATTCTGGGAAGGTGCTGTACATGGAGAAGGAGTCTTTGGATGTTCCTGTAGTCACATCTGCCTGCGATGGGCGGCTGCTGGTGGTTTTTTATGATGGAAGTCACATGGTTAAGGTGAGACTTCGGACAGGCCGTTCTTTCTATATGCTGTGAAAAAGTAACCTGTTAAAATTAATTAAATGTATTAATTAATTTTTTTTAAATGTATTAATTAAAAAATTAATATAAAAAAAACAGGGTTGTCAAAAATTCATTCAATAATTTGTTACATTTAATAATTTATATACCACTTTTCCTCAAACACAACAATATTTTAGATATAACAGAATGGCATATTTATGACTGTATATTTCCCAATATTTAACTGTATATGAAGAGTTCAGATGCAAAAGCCTCTAAATGCCATTTGAAATTTTCTTCTTGAATGATGATTTTTATCAAACTTGTATATTTAAGTTCAGTAATTTCACTTAAATAACAATTAATAGGTAATCATCATTGCCATTTAAGTGAAATTACTGAACTTAAATATACAAGCTTGATAAAAATCATCATTAAAGAAGAAAATTTCAAATGGCACTTAGAGGCTTTTGTATCTGAACTCTTCATATTTTATTAAGAGATTCCAATCTTCTTAATCTACCAATATCAGCTTTTTAGGCAAAAACTAGACTTTCTTTAAAGGAACATGCCGACTTTTTTGGGACTTTAGCTGGGACTTAAGTCCATACATACCCTTCTCATCTCCGTGCGTGCCGTAACTCTGTCTGACCACCACTAGCCTAGCTTAGCACAAAGACTGGAGGTAAATGGCTACAGCTAGCATACTACTCCCAATAAGGGACAAAATAACGCCAACATTTCCCTAAGGTCACATGAGACACAGCCATCTTCTAATTCTAACCGTATACATACTGGGAAAATTAATTAAAAAGCGGAAAATTTAACAAATTATGTGAAGAAGCAAAATGATTTATATAAAATATAAACGTGATGACAAGCAAATGTCCTACTGTTTTTCACTGTAAATCACAGTTATTTATAAATAACAACAAAAAAACTATTTTAACCGTATTTTACATACAATGTAATGTTGAACCATTTACAGTTTTTTACCGTATATTTCAAGTCAACTTTATAGCGCTTTATACAATACCAGGGATTACAGGGATAAAAAGAAAAATAGTTATCAATCATGCTAACAGATTTCGGCTCTAAAAAGACGATTTTTCAGCTGAAGTCAGTTCGGTGTTGATTCAGTTCAGATCAATAATGAAATGTGTTCAATTATAATTGCAGCAGTGTTGATTCAATTCAGTTCAATAACAGTGTCGATGTCGCAAAAAAAACCCCGCTGATTATACGGCTGTCAAACGATTAATCGCGATTAATTATACACAGTGCACCCACATATATTATGTAAACACAAACTTTTATTTTGGATGCGATTAATCGCTAGTTGATTATGAAACAAAGTTGAATCAGCTATAAAGCACTGGTCTTTGTTTCCTGTTTACACTTCTGGGCTTCGGGGTCTATACGAGCCCAACAATTAATTGAGTAATTGTACAAAAAATATACATTTTTAATCATACAAGTAATATATCATTTTTTTTGTTTACTTCTAATCTATTCTCTATTAATGTTGTGTTTTTGGAGATATAAAGTACTTTTGTATCCATATACCACACAATTCCTCAACTATTACCATTAGCACCATTAGCTTGCATATGAAATATTATTTTTTTATGATATGTTGCATTTATGCTCCAGTACTAGGCCTTCATTTCTGTGTAAAAAGTTTCAGATTTATGCCGTAAAATATTTATATATATATATATATATTTTTTTTTTTTATTTTTTTTATTTTTTTTTTATTTTTTTTTTTCCCCACATTTCCCATTAATTTCATATTGACCCCGAAGACCAGAAGTGTAAACATTTTTTTTTACATACCTTCAGAACAACCGAATCAAGGCCAGTTTTTTTTGTGTGTATAGATAGATAATCTATGAAATGTCACAAAATCTTATTCCACTGAGATGAAGGGAACCTTTTTTTTATTAAGTAAAATTTGATTGGGGTCGTATAGACCCCATGACCCAATTGAGGGTTAATATCATGAAAACAAATGACCAGTTATCGTTTCGGATCTAACTTCCTCTCATTCTCTCTCTTTTACACAGGTGTTTGATCTCGTGGCGTCGTGTTCGCTGCTGTGTTGTGTGAACCTCGCCCTTGAGTTTGAGCCCATCCACAAAGACCAGTCCGTCTTAGTCTCTCGTCACTCTGTTAAAGACTTTGTTCTCTTCGCCTACAGGTTATTAGTATATACATAAATGCATGCCCACTAAGGTTAATTAATCATCACAGTGTTTAGTTATATCCAATTTCCAGCCATGTGTGAAAACAATGCGGCTGTTGCAGGACTGATTTATATTGTCTGATCACACAATGTATTATTTAAGAGTCTGCTCGAGTGTATGTGTGTGCTTGCGTTACTGGGCAATGGTTTCATGTAACTGTAGCTATAAAAAAAAATGTGTTAAGGCTTTCCCAGAAGCGGTTTATCTTTCTCGTATTTCATTACACGATTAAGATGCATGTATTATCCAGGAGAGATGATTGAAGGGAGTAATGAACCTCTGCTTTCAATGTTATTAAAGGGTTAGTTCACCCAAAAATGAAAATTAAGTCATTAATTACTCACCCCCATGCTGTTCCAACCCCGTAAGACCTTCGTTCATCTTCGGAACACAAATAAAGATATTTTTGATTGAATCTGAGAGCTGGATCAGTCCTACATAGACTGCCTAAGGGACTGGCTCTTGACGGCCCATAAAGTCATTAAAGAAAAGGTTTAAATATTCCATGTGCCTACAGCGGCTCAATTATAAGTTTATCAAGCGACGAGACTACTTTTTGTGCGAAAAAAAACATAAATAACAACTTTATTCGACTATTCTATTCCTTATGGGCGCATGCGCGAGAACTGAGACGAGGACGTTCTCCTTCGACTTGTTACCGGCTGCTCACCGCTTAGGAGTTTTACCGCCACCTACCGTATAAGATGATGTGCTGATATAGCTGGAAGCGCAAAACTTTCTGTTTACAAGCAGAGGAAGATGCGCGCTGTACATACGCTTTTCAATTTGCGTATTTTCCGCACTATAAGGTGCACTTAAAAGCCTTTAATCTTCTCAAAAAACGACAGTGTTCCTTATAATCCGGAGCGCCTTATATATGGATCATCATTTTATACGGTAGGGGGCGGTAATACTCCTGAGCGGTGAGCAGCCGGTAACAAGAAGTAGACGAATGAGAACGTCCTCGTCTCAGTTCTCGCGCATGCGCCCATAAGGAAGTAATGGAATAGTGGAATAAAGTCGTTATTTATGTTTTTTTCGCACAAAAAGTAGTCTCGTCGCTTGATAAACTTATAATTGAGCCGCTGTAGGCACATGGAATATTTAAACCTTTTCTTTAATGACTTTATGGGCCGTCAAGAGCCAGTCCCTTAGGCAGTCTATGTAGGACTGATCCAGCTCTCAGATTCAATCAAAAATATCTTTATTTGTGTTCCGAAGATGAACGAAGGTCTTACGGGGTTGGAACAGCATGGGGGTGAGTAATTTATGACTTAATTTTCATTTTTGGGTGAACTAACCCTTTAAGCTGGGACCAGCACATGCACACAACTGCATTGACTAGTTATATGATCACCCAACAAGTGTTTTTTGCAAGAATAGCTAGTTGATATTATTGGGACAGAACAGCCAAATTATGCATTCGAGTCATTTCTGAAAGATTGATTTACGTGTTGAACGCACATGAACGGCACCACAAGTGGTAAATACCAGTAGGAAGCTTGGGATATGAAGAGACTGAGTTTGTTGACTCTACTGGTTCAATTCATACGAGGAACAAAAGGTCAGAATATGGCCTTTGTTCGCTGTGTCCCAATCTCTTATCTTTCCCTCTCCCTATTAAATGATTCCATTTTTCCTCTCTACTGTCTGATACAAAGTGTCTAATAAGCTCCCAAAATTGGAGTTGATACAGTATAAAGGGGTCATGTCATGAAGAATCAAATACTTTGTGATAAAAGAGTTCATTGTGCTGTGAAAAATACCATCAAAACCCAAAACTTCCTCCCCAGTTCAATTGAAACTGCGCTGCAAAATGGCTTTGTCCTACTTCAGCAAGCTTTCTGACCACAGATAGAGGAGTGATTTAAACACACTGCCCACATTTACACGTACTGTTTTGTATTCAGAATCTGACCCGCAGGAAAAATGCTAATATTACGAAACACTAGAAGAAGTAATGGTGAGATAAAGATGTGGGAAAGTGTGCCAACTCTTTCTTCTGGTTCCAACTGTATGTGCCTGTCCTACGCTATCTCGCGACCAATTCGTACGAGAGAGTGATTCAAAAGTGGCTAATTCGTACTAATTCATATGACCTCACTTGTACGAATTCATACGATTTGTCTAAACCCATGTGATGGTTTTGTTTAGGGGCGGGGTCAGGTCATTCGTACGAATTCATACAAATTGGCTAATTCGTAAAATATGTACGATTTAGCAAAATCGTACTAATTCGTACGAGTGAGGTGGTATGAATTGTTACGAATTAGCCACCTCGTAAAATTCGTACGAATTCCTGTGAGATCGGGTTGGCCTGTCCTCCTAAGGATCTCAATGTGAACGCCGTGGTCACACTAGACTTTCTAGACACAAAATTGCTATGTACACTTGAACGGTCTAGATATGACGTCACACTCTGTGACTGTAGCGTCTTTTTTTAAAGGTGCAGTATGTAAGATTGACAGCTAGAGGTTGAAATGGGTACTGTAGTCAGGGCTCCAGACTAACTATTCCAGTGATTGAACTAGTGCTACAAACTTTCTCAGTTGGTCGAAAGTGGGTCTATCTATCTATCTATCTATCTATCTATCTATCTATCTATCTGTCCGTCCGTCCGTCCGTCCGTCACGTCCATCTGGATGGACCAAACTTTCTCAGTTGGTCGAAAGTGGGTCTATCTATCTATCTATCTATCTATCTATCTATCTATCTATCTATCTATCTATCTATCTATCTATCTATCTATCTGTCTATCTGTCTATCTATCTATCTATCAGCATCATCTTTCTATCTTTTAAAAATCACTAAACATTCAAATCTATGGATTACATTTTAAAAGATTAGAGCATTATAAACTAATACAGACTTTTTGTTCGTTTCGAAGTTTAAAGTTGTAACAAAAATCAGAAATCTCACACTCCTTACCTTCTGCATTTTATAATAATTTCCTTTTCCTCAGTCGAGCGATTACTCTCATTTAATCTCTGAAAAGACGTAGGAAGGGGCACGCTGTTTCGTGAGACATTTTCATTTTTATATGCCTTAATTCGTCAATTCGTAATTGGCGCGTTCCCCATCAGTGTGCGCTGTGCGTTACGTCTACGTTTATCAATAAATAAACTGCACGTATCTTGCGGACTGTAGCCGGAGCTACTTCTCTCCATTAATGTCTATGGTGAGTCATGCAGGCACTGGGCAACTCCGCATCCGAGTCGACCCTGGGATAAAATAGTCCGATATTAAACACTTATTATAGGCGTACTGTAGTGATTCAGGATAAGTCAAAAACACGGTTTGGAAAATTGATTCATGATGTAGCCTACTCGTTCATTTTGAACATAAGTTACGGACTGCAGCGGCGGATACAACGGCATTTTACGGCACATATGCGACCACATAAAATTTTAACTCGCACATTCTCAAAAAATGGTCGCATATGCAGTCCAAATTTTAGATATTGGAGAGAGTTGTTGCGAGTGCAATTGACAATGGAAAGCGATGAGACTCACTGCTTTAAAGCAACACTAAGTAAGATTTTTTTATCTTAAAATCGTTTTAGTGGTTCATAAAGTCGTAACAGGGTGAAAGGCACTTATGCCTTCGCTTTGCAGTCCTTTATCTGCTGTAACCATGCTATGTAAGATTGGCAGATCGGGTCGAGTTTCTGTAGTTCTAATGAGACATAAGAAAACTACAAATTTGACTTGCTTTACATCAAGCGTTACAATAGTCATTATTTTGTTTTTGTTCGTTTCTGATGTCGCAATACATCATACTTTCATGAAATCAACATACTCTACCTTGTCTGTGGACGTCGTTCATTCCAAAGCCGGCGCTGGATAAACAGCGAGTGTGTGTGCGGCAAGGTTATTATAGTTTTGCATTTTTCATTAGTTTTTATTTTTATTTCGTTTTGAATTTTTGTTTTCAAATTCAGTTTAGTTTTAATTAGTTTTAAAAGTGGGTTTGCTAGTTTAGTTTAGTTTCTATTTTTTGAAAATGCTTAGTTTTAGTTTAGTTTTTATTAGTTTTAGTGTTAGTTTTAGTCTTTTTTTTTGTAGTTTGGGTTATTTGTCAGGGGCAAGGTTGAAAAAGGTCAGAAAAAGAATTGTGTAACAATAACTCAACAAAAACATCATACAATTTTAGAAATATCTATTCAACATTAAAACCAGTACATAAAATGAAGCCTACAATGTGAAAATCCTTTACCGTAACAATCTAGATATCTTCTATAAAAAAATCCCACAGCTTTACAATTTCCACACCTTATACTAAATTTACCCTATACAACACTAATCTGGACAGAAGCAGCAAACAGTCAGTGTAAGAGTAAAATAATGACATAACATTATTTAATATTTGAATCACAGCTTGTAGAGTTTTGACACCAACAACCAAGCAGCAAGGCTGCAACCAGGGTCTGAAAACTAGTGAGGTAATAATGGTTAATAATTACCTCACAATAATTAGTAATATAATAATGGTTAGGCTATTGGACCCACATTTCCCCATGGACATGAAGGGATTTTTTAAAGGAATTTACCATATATATATATATATATATATATATATATTATATATTAACTATTAAATGGCACTTTCTGGACAGTTTTGTGCAAAGAAACAGAATAAAAGTAGGTCTAAATAAATTGCTAGTTGAATAGATTGCTAGTTGAGAAACACTACTTTAATTATTGCATTTATGATGACTATGTGAAATGTTAACAAAGCATGAGCTGTCTTCCAGCTGGCCAGTAAGGTTATTTTGGCAAATTTTATTCTGTAACATACAGATCTGTATTATGCTATTGTTTTTACAGATAATCACAATGATCATTGCGTTTGGTGTGGTTGCCTTATGCAATTGCAGTTTGTCTATAAGCTTTTTTTATTAACGCAGACAGTAAAATGTTGCCAGATATTGCTACGAAAAAAAAAGCAAATAATATAATAACAATTCGAAATTACTTCAAAGCTTGTGTTTTGTAAATAAGATTAATATATCACTAACACTAACATGCAACTTTCCACTATAATAACTTCCTAAAGTGTCACAAAAAATCCGAAAAACAGGTCCAGAAGATTACCGCACCATTCGATTAGGTGGATCTGGCAACACAGAGGCTACACTAGCGCCCTCATTCACAATGCGTTCTCAAGCCCCGTTCACTGCGCTAGCTTCTCGCTGCAACATGAATTGCAAACACACAGGTGGTCTAAACATGGCTAATTAATCATTCACATAATCATTCAATCATGCCATTCCATTTTTGAATGTAAAAAAAAAATGGCCGAGGTCTGGACTGGTTAGCCACGGCCATGCCCACTGCCCAGCAGCATTTTACCTCAAAATTGCAACTAAGTCAGTAACTTTCTAACGAAGGCTCAATCGCTTCTCGGGTTGACATTAACACACTTACAGAATTGTATTAAGAATTTAACATATTTTTACACCACCTTTTAATGTGTGATTGTGTAAAATGTTCATCATGAGATACCAACCTTTCGCGAACTTGCTTTTAACATTGATCGAACCCTCGTTTTCATAGAGACGCGGTGTGCATTGCACGGAGGGGAGGGGCTGTGTGTGTGTGCGTGCATTTGAGAGAGAGAGACGGAGGGAGAGAGCGTTACAGGGAAATGAAATGCAACGAATACACTGCGTGTTTTAAATAGTGTTAAAGACGAAAACTAAGGACATTTGCTCTATAATTTTATTTTATTTTAGTTAGTTTTGCAAACACACATTACAGTTTTAGTTAGTTATAGTTTTTTTGTAATGGCTCGTTTTTATTTTTATTTCAGTTAACGACAATGTTTTTTCCCATCTAGTTTTCGTTTTTTCGTTAGTTTTCGTTAACGATTATAACCACTGTGCGGCAGTAGGCAATTCCAAAGTAATGGACAATTCCGCTTCCAACCTGTAGGGCGACCACAGAGGAAAAGTTACTTGGTGTTGCTTTAATATGCCTCTGGACAGAGATTTTTAGTAGGATGCGGAGGCTTTTTAGGTCGGGTAGAATGTGACCTCTGAACTGGCAACCCGGGCTGTGGAAACACTATTAGGTAAAATGGCAGTGGGCGAGATCACACAGACCGAAACAAAAACAGAGATTCTGACACTGAGTGCTTATTTTAAAGTAGAATAACTGGCTGTAGAAGTGTTTTTCAGAGAAACAAGATTGTGAACTTAGCATGTTTCCTAAATATCTGCAAGCATATTATGGTATTTTTATGCTTTAGTACAACAACAAAAAAGTACATACAGCACCTTTAAAAACAGGATTTGAACATATCTAATAATAATACATCCAAAACGTTCTCCTCTGTAATGCAAAAATTTTGCAGTCTTTTAATTCAGCTTAGAGGTCATGACTTGACTTGTCAATCTTTAATTGGTCACGAATTCATGAAACGAAAAATGTGGTGTGACCGCCCTTAACAGTCGGATCTTAACAGTTTTTGTGGAACAAAAAAAAAAGTACTGACCCAAAACATTTGAATGGTACTAATATATATATATATATATATATATATATATATTTCAGGATCAGAAAGATTTGATGGCCATTACAAAAACTTAAAGGGATAGTTCACTTTGAAATTAATTTTTGATATGTTTTAGCTTACCTCAAGGGCATCCAAGATGTAGGTGTCTTTGTTTCCACAGTATTTTCAATTTTGATATTTTTAGGTCAAACCGTTCTTGTCTGTCAGTCATATAAGTTGAGGTTTAGGGAGTCCTCCCTCGGTTCACCTCAAAGTGCATGCACAGAGAAGTCAAAATTAAACATGATTGAATGACTCATAAATGTAAGTACACATTGATGGCCTCATGCTGTTTCTTGTCTCTTTCTCTCTTTTGTAGGGATGGAGGAGAGGCGGCAATATTCAATGCTAAAGGTGGAGTTGTGTCCTCCACACTGAAAGCTCAGCACCCTGCTGCATCTATCCAAGCTGTAGAGATCAGCTCGCAGTATTTACTGCTCTTTTGCAGGTAACATTAAAGGAATAATTCACCCAATCACCATGGTGCATCCATGTGTCTTTAATATATCTGTATCTTCGTTTTTTTTCAGATACCCTTATAAAAGAGACAGTGAAATCTTTCATATTGAACTCTTCAGCACAGCATCCTTCCAGTACCTGCGCTCTATCTTGGGTTGCAGTCAGGACTACATTTCCCAGGTCACCATTGCAGGGGGCGGGTCCCACATTGTGGCCTTTTGTCCCGCCCCTCGCAGCTCGACCACAGAGATTATTACCTGGAACCTTGAAACTGAAGATCATAAACACATTGCACGGTTTCCTGGCCTGCTGGCTTATGGTTAGTCAAAGCTGTTGAGCATCATCGCTAGCATTGTGACTTTTTTGTCAAAACAAACACATGGTTTGAGTTCAGTATCAGTACTGTAATCCTATATATATATATATATATATATATAGTCATAGTATTTTTGGTGATGGTAGTTATGGTAGTTTATTTATATAGCACAATTAAATACAATTTACATTGTCCAATGTGCTTTACAATATTAATAAATATCATAAAAGACAGACAACAAAACAACAACAGTACAGGTGTACATTTAAATAATTATATATATATATATATATTAGTGATAATTAATATATCAAAAAATTATATATTTCATATATTTAAATAAATGTCCAGCTTTTTAATCATCATTCAGAATGAGACTCAAAAAAATTAAGGAAAATGTTATTCATATTCATATTCAATGATATTCATAAAATTATAAAAGGAAAAATGTTATTCATTGGCATACAAAAATTGCCACAATGCAATACATTTAAATTATTCTAATATAGGCTTAATTTTATTAATGCAAAATATATTTTCTTGCTTTTTGTCGTTGGTTTTTATGGTGAAATGCTTTACAGTGGCCAAAAGTGATGTCTGGCATAGGGAAATCTTCATACTTTATTCAAATATTATACAAATTTTTGTATACAAGCACGTTGTCATTTGTTTTACTTCTGATAATGCAATGAAACATGCCAAATTGTGCAGACATAATTTTAGTCCGGGTCGTCGTGCAAAGAAATTATGAACACATGCAAAAACAATAAAGAAACTTTTGAACCTTGCACTTTTTTGCATAGTAAAATAAAAACCTGTAAGTGTTGTTAAGCCAAGATACATACCTTAACCAAGTTTAGTGTTCTGTTCTATATATTTAACAAATATCATCATATTTTAATGGCTTAATTGAACATGCAAGGTCATTAAAAACAAATATCCCCTCTGAACGTCACTTTAGGCCACTATTATATGACTGAATACATAAATATATTTACTCTAATAGCTCACATGCACTTCATGCAAATCATGCCTCTAAAGTAAACACCATTATGCTTTACAAGCTTCTTTACTGCTTTGAGACACATAGCACAGGAACAGGTTTAGTCATATTTATTGTTTATCTGTAAGCAGTGACATTTATCTGTCTGTATCTGTCACTTTTTTCTCTTCGTTATGTAGGTGTGTGTTCTGACCTGCATTACTGTGTGGGGTTTTGTGCCGGGGAGCAATTCTTACGCACGTGGGACCTGGGATCCAGGATAAATGACCAAACGCTCACATACAACGTGCACAAAGCTCACAGTGACGGCACAGCGGAGATTGTAACCATGCAGAGATATCCCAGGTGCAAAGTCCACCGAACACATTGCATGCATATGGCCACAGTTCATAACTGTAAAAAACAATGAGCCGGCAGGAGACATCTTTCAGGATCAGCCATTTGTTGACATTTTTCTGTGCATCATGTAACTATGATAGCCTCAGTCGTTCTACAATGCATGAATCTTAAATGTAGGCCTAAATATATTTGAGTGTACTTTTATACCCAAATATCATGAATCTAATAAAATAGTGCTGCCCTTAAAGGGATAGTTCACTTTGAAATTAATTTTTGATATGCTTTAGATGTAGGAGTCTTTGTTTCCCCAGTAGTTTCAATTTTGATATTTTTAGTCAAACCGTTTGAGTCTATCAGTCATATAATGGAGGTCTATGGTCACCACATCAAAGAGCATGCACAGAGAAGTCCAAATTAAACATGATTTGATGAATCGTAAGTGTAAGTACACATTGATGGCCTAAGACACGAAACGAGCGGTTTGTGTGAGAAAACGAACAGTATTTATATCGTTTTTACCACTTTGACCACAGCCACAAAGTGCCCTTGCCCTAAGATCACTTGGACGTGGCTGTGGTTACAAGAGGTAAAAACGACATAAATACTGTTCGTTTTCTCACACAAACCGCTCGTTTCGTGTCTTAGGCCATCAATGTGTACTTACATTTACGAGTCGTTAAATCATGTTTAATTTGGACTTCTATGTGCATGCTCTTTCAGGTGGTGACCATAGACCTGCATTATATGACTGATAGATAAGAACGGTTTGACCTAAAAATATCAAAATTGAAACTACTGCGGAAACAAAGACACCTGCATCTTGGATGCCCTTGAGGTAAGCTAAAACATACCAAAAATTATGGAAAAAAAATGTTTTTTTGGTGTAAAGTTTTACAATTTTCCCTCTGATTCAGGTATGTGGTTTGTCGAAGCACACGACCCGGTACTGTGAGATTGTGGAACGTGGCGCGGACTCGATTCAAGGGTCGTCCTGTGCAAGTGGAGCACGGCCTGTTCTCGAGTTCAGACATCGCTCTGGTGCGGGACCTCAAACTCTATATACTGTCTGACCGTGGCACCACCAACTTCACTGATGCACCTACATCTGTCTACCAGGTATATCTGTGCAATACAGGCTGAAGATATGAAAGGTATAAAAATTGAAGCTGATTGGATAGTTGTTTATAGACTGATCATCCGCTATGCTCTCATACAATTGGGAGCGAGATGGGTCTTGTGCATGTTACCCACTTCGGTCCCACCTAGTACCAAGTGCAATCCTATATGAAATCCACTTGGGCAATTAACATGGGGCCATTGTGTAACCCACGGACAATCCCTTAGAGAGCACATTTTTCAACCCCACATACAAATGTCAACTGGGTTAAAGCTGGATAGGTAGATATTTATCCAGTGAAG